>LPNX010905501.1:9681-35848 GCA_001517045.1 Pseudotsuga menziesii | reverse complement strand
GTCTTATCTACCTTACAACAACTAGACCGGATATTTCTTATGTTGTTGGCATACTTTCAAGGTTCATGCATAAACCTTGTGAAGGACATTGGTCAGCTGCAAAAATAGTTCTAAGATACTTAAAGGGGACTCAAGACGTTGGACTCAAGTACTCTAAAGTGGATGACTTCAAACTTATTGGGTACTCAGACTCAGATTTTGATGGCGATAAGGAGACAGGAGTATCAACCTCTGGATACACTATGAGTCTTGGATCAACAGCTGTCTCATGGAGATCACGCAAACAGTTAGTTCCGACAGATTCAACAACAGAAGCAGAATACGTGGCTGCAGCTGAAGCAATGAAAGAAATAGTATGGCTCAGGAAGATACTTGAAGATTTGCAAGAAAAACAAGAAAATTCTACTCCATTATTGGTCGACAATACTTCTGCAATCAAGCTGGCTAAGAAACCTAGATTCCATGATCGAACCAAACACATCAACAGAAAGTATCATTTGATTCGACATCATGTAGAGGCCAAGACAGTCCATCTTCGACATTGTTCCACAAATGATCAAGTTGTAGACATCTTCACCAAAGCGCTTGGATGAGAAAAGTTTGAAAGATTTAGAAACATGCTCGGACTTACGAACACCCCTTCAGATTAAGAGGGGGATTGTTAGAATATAATCCGTCAGGATTATATATTGCAAATAAATAAATAAATCTGAATAGTAGGAAGCCGAAAAGGCTGGGCGGAAGGTGAAACACAACCGTCATATGAATGTATAAATGTACATGCATTAGCAATGGAAGAATATTGAATCAAGAGTAATACCTATCGGAAATATTTTATAGTATTATATAGCCAAATTGAAACAGTGAGCTAAATTATTCGAGAGTTTTGGTTCCTTGAAATCAAGGAGTGGAGTGATTCATCATGGGAATGCTCTGATTAGCAATTAGAGTGTTGTTATTTTCCATTTTTCTTGGAATAACTGTGCATTTGGAGCTGAAATACCGTTTTTGGAATTATCTGAGTCCAACAAGTCATTAAAGCATGACCCATATCCCATGAGCAAGCATTAGTCAGGTGACCAGTTTCTCATCATATTGAATATTTTACTTAGTACTCATTGCATCCTCACATGGGTAAAGTGGGATTGAATTAGCTAAATGAATCTCATAGCATCAATCATCATCTGTGGGGCTTGCACTTAGTAACCGAGACCTCCAGGAGGTTACCCATCTCAAGACTCCTTTGGCACAAGCACAGGTAAGCATGGACTGTTTCCTCATTGTCAAGCTCCCTTAGCTAACCACCCCATTTGCAAAACCTTAGCTAGCATATGGAGTTCTTGGGGTTCAATCACGGGTCACAAATTTGGGGCACTATTCTCATCTGGGACAGAAAAAGGACCTTAGAAAGTATTAAAATGGGATTTGTGAGATATGCAATATGACTTTGGGTCTTTCTGATAGGCTTTGGTGTTCAGTATCCCCAAATTCGACAATGGGGGTCTTGGCTCTGGGATTAATTCAAGATTGAGGTTGGGCCAGACAAGTTCTATCCATAAAATGATGAAAGAAACCAATTCCCCTGCCATGAGGTGTCTGTTGCTTTCCTGCTCAAGCCAACTCTATTCAAATGAGCTTGCAACCAATGCCCTAATGAGTCACTTCTGCATTGTGCCATCAACAGAAGCCTCTCTGGCACACCCCAATAAAACTAAAACCAATACCAAAAACAGTTCAGATGAACCATTTTTTTAACGTATAGTTTCAAACCACAATGGACAGAAATATTTTCCTAAGTATAATTTTATTTTGCTGGAATGAAGAACGGTTCTGATTTCAGCTTGATTGGTAGTTAGGACTGCAAAAGCTGAGGAGGAGTTTTCAATTCAGCCCGAGTGGTAGTCACAGACACCAGAAGCTGTGGAGATTCTCTAAATTTTGTTCTTATCCAATAATCTCTTCTTCCTGTCTTTGATGTGAGATGAGTTGCTATACTTTGCTCTATTTCTTCTCTCTTCTCTCTCTATCTAGAGCATGCAAATTTATTCTGCATTTTCTAGCTTGCACTTGCATTGACAATTATTCTCGACATTCACATTCAATGTTACAATAACTGTTGCATCTTCTCTTCTTCTGCGTTGCCTCTTTCCCCGTTAAAAATGATTGAAATTTAAGAAGATCAATTGGTCGTTATGGATTCATACTCGTAATTTTTTTCTCATTCTGCATTCATACTTATATTTATAGTTTCTTTGCATTCAATCTCAAACAGAGGCAGCATATCCAATAGCCAAGGCTAAACAATAAGAATACATGAAACCCTAATTATTTGTGTCATTATTTTCCGCCTTTTAATTGTTTTTCCTTCTTGAAGAGGAGCCTAGACTCAACACTAAGGATTCTTGAAAGGCAACTTGTTTTTAACATAGAAAGTTTTGTAATTCTATTTAGACCAAAAACAAAATTACATAGATAAGATGCCCGTGGGCATTCCAAAATCTTTACCTTTCTTAGGCTTTGAAATAGGACACTAGCGCACCTTCTAAGCAAAACAACAGATCACCTTTACCCAAGTTTCATAGGAAACAATGAGCAAATACTCAGAAAGTTCTAATAATATAAAAAAGTATAAATTTGATAACACTGAAAAAAGAAAAAAAAATTAGAGAAATGGAACATATGTAATCTCCATAATCATGTCATTGTCAGTTTCTAGAATAGACCAAGTTTTCTGTGTAAGAAGGATTGATTTCTTGGAGAGGGAATCAGATTGCTTTCTTGGAGAGGGAATCATCGTCTTGGTTCTTTTCATGGAAAATATCACTAATAGAAGCATTCTAAAAGGCCGAAAATGGAGTAATGTTCTTGTTATCTCACAATGTTTAGCTACCCACTAAAGGTATCCTATCCGGGAAAGTAGAGGTGAGATAGCTAACCGGTGACACCGCAAGGGCCTCTTCCACTATCAATGACAAGTATTTGTCACATCAGACGAGCTCTTGTCACTTTAAATCAATCTGGAGAATGATCAAGGGGGAGGCCCTACTAACTTATAAAGGTGAGTGCACCTACTCAAGGCACTTTGAATGATAAACAAATGATGTGTAAGGTGAGCAATGAGTAAGTAGATATAGATCTAGGAGATGAATGTGGACAGAGCTGGGGAGGCTTAATGATAAGGAAAATTTCCCAACCTATAATGAAAGATAACATAAGGAGTTTAATAACGTAGATGTAGAAAGATCTAGTCTAAATGAGGAAACCCTAATTAGATCCACCTAGGGTGTATGCAATTATGGATGAAGTGGACCCAAAAGAGTAGATCGGGATAAGAAATGACTAGATCTGGATGCTTGAAGAGTAGATCTATTGAATTAAAGTGGGTTCAAGCATACCCAACTGACAAATTTGAAGATATGACTAATAGCCCATGGAGGACGCCCATCGAGAGAAGACCAGTGCTAGATCTTAGGTGTTGTTGGGGAATAAGTAATCCTATGATTGGGGTATGAGGTCACCAACATACTGGGTTTATAGACAGACTATAACAATATGTATTTGAATACAAATCAAATTTATATATTATCAAAGAGTGAAACAGAGTTCTATGGATAGAAGAAGCATACCTTATTTCGAAGGTCGATCCTAGCTTCAACTTCCTCCAAAGCAATCCCTTGATATGTTGCTCCAATATCTGCAAAAAGGAAAACTACCCTTCTCAAAGCACTTTAAGATATTACAAATTAGAGATATGATCAAGGAATAGGATTGAAACTTTATGTAAAATCACAATTATGAACATAACTCATTGATAACTGAAAAATGCACATCAAAGGTTTGGAAGGAAATAAGTCTCTTGATTCATAAAAGTTTGAAACAAATACAATCACCTTAGCCTAATATGATCTTCTTGAAACCTGGTTCTCGACTTTCTTTCTCCTCTTCTCTAAGGAAAATCCTCCAGCTTAACTCTATCTCTAGAATGGTCCTCCTTTTCTCTTGGCCCTTCTCATATTTTTATGGTCAATTGAGAGGAAAGGTTACGATGCTAGGGAAGTTAGGGAAGGTGGGGTGGTTGCGATATCGACCCCATCCACCTCAGAATTAGTTTGTTTTTTAATTTTAATGAGTTCTTAAGGGACACATGAGTATAGAAAGAGAAAAATGCGTGTAACGCGCAGATTTCCTTTAGGAAACCAACGTGTGCAACTTTTTAAGATAAAGCACAGGTTTACCATGGACAACTAGCGTGTAACACACCAGTTGTCATATTCAAAGTCGCGTGTATGTTTAAAACCAAGAACACAAAAGTATTAATCTTGGAGTAATCATTAGGTGATCCAGACCAAATTCTTCTATAGCCACAAGGCTCTTTAATCCAACTTGTCCTTTTGTATGACGAAACACTCAGTATCATCACTTGGACGAAGAAGTGTTGTTTTGAGGTATAACACAAGGGTAAATGGAGTCGGATTTAAATGAAATTTAATATCTAGGGTTTAATTAATTATTTCTAAGTGGGTTTTGATGGTCGTCATCAAATAGATACTTGATCTATCAGATCTACAAAGCTAGGGTTTTAACAATGAGGGTTTTGTAGTGACAATTAGATTAAGTCCCCCAAAAATAAAATAAATTCAAATGCACTTAGAAGTACTTGCTATATGGTTATTATCTTCCCTTTTTTATCAATTATGAGTGTTTTCCATGCAATGCCAAGTGAAATCGATTTTCTCTCAAAGAGGCCAAGTGCGCCCTCCTCCTATAAAAGAGATCTACCTAAGTAAGAATCGATTTGCAAAAAGAGAGTAAATCAATGAAGAAAGAAACAACGAGCATCAATATGATTACAAGATCCAATAAATATACTCCCTGAACCCAAAACGATTTGTAGGAGAAGTATGGAGCTCAGTCACAATAGCGCCCCCCTCAAATCGTCCTCTTCACCAATGGTGTGACCACCTACAAAAGAGTTTGCAAAGCACAGATCCATAAGAATGCTAGAAAGATAAATACTTTCCAATTTCCATACAAGACATTCGTCAAAGTTTTCCACAAGATTTTGCAAAAATATTTTATTTTTCCAAGAGCTCCAGACCCAAAAATCCCTTTTAAAATGAGATATTAAAACCACCAATATTGTTAAGGGATAGAGCCTTGCACAACTCATTTCCGAAGGAAACCACCAATAGAGGTGAGTCCCAAAGGAATGATGGTGTTGTATATAGTTTAAGAACATGAATGGTATAGGGATATTATCTTCTACTTGAAAAATTTGAAGTGCCTTGATTACCTAGTTGACCATTAGAGAAGAGCCCTGAGATTGAAAGGATTTAACTATGTGCTAACACAAGACATAATAGGATGGAAAAACCTTGTTGAGATAATTTTGAAATGTGTGAATCCTCAAGAGGTCCAAGAAATTATAAATGACTTGCACACAGTTGTGTGTAGCAATCATAATGCCCCTAGAACTACCACATCCAAAATTATGAGAGTAGGGTATTATTGGCCCACATTGTTTAAGATGTTCATGTATTTGTAAGGGCTTGTCAAGAATGTCAATTTTTCTCTGGAAAACCAAGTTTACATGCCTTGCCTTTGTCTCCTATAATTGTAGAAGCTCATTTTCAACACCGGGGAATGGATTTTGTAGGACCATTGGATCAGAATTCGAGTAATGGGTACAAGTACATTCTGACATGCACATGCTATTTTACTCGATGTGTTGAAGCTATTCCCACTAAGAAGGATATGCCAAAAGTAATAGTAAAATTCTCAGAACAATACATTGTTTCAAGGTATCGATGTCCTTTAAAGCTTACTACCAATAATGCTAAAGCGTTCATTAAGATCGAGATGTCCGAGTTTTGGGATGATTATGGTCTTGTCTTATTCCATTCATCAAACTATCATCCGCAAGGAAATGGCTTGGTATAATTTAGCAATAAAAATATGATAAGGTTGCTAAAAACAATGGTTGGAGAAAATAGGAGTTGGGATACTGAGCTAAAGTACGCTTTATGGGAAGACTGAACAACAATGAAAAGGATAATGGGGAAAGCTCTACTTCAACTGGTATATGGGAAAATTTGAAAATTACCTATTAGTCTTCAAATACCATTTTATGAGTTATTACATCAATGCTCTTCTAATCAGGAGGCTATGCAAATGAGAATTGATAAACTAGTTGAACTTGATGAAACATGACGAGAGGTTTTCAATGGGTTGGCTATAGAACTTAAAAGAGTTAATGGTACATTTGATGGAAAGACTAGAATAACTTAGTTCGAAGTAGGGGATATAGTCCTTCTTGTGGGATAAGTATAAATAAAAGCTTGGAAACCATGGAAAGATGGACAAGTTTTGGATGGGCCCCTATCGAATTGGAAGGATTGCAGGGAAATGATCATTTTGGTTAGAAATGCTAGATGGAGATGAGTTAAAGTTTCTAGTAAATGGGTTGTTGCTTAACACTACTTTCCACCCAATGGTGAAGTGACTTAGCAAGAGTCTTCCATGTTTAGTTTAGAATAGGAATCTTGAATAAGCTCTTTTGAGTAGTAGGTTTGAGTCTTGAGTGTTGCATGGTCCTAAGTCTTTAGGTCTTTATATTTTCAGTTTGAGTCTTCTAGGCCATTGAGTTTGGCCCTTGTTCTATTTTCTGAGTGAGCTCTCCTTAGTAGATTTTGCAACTGCTTAACAAATCTTAGATTAGATTTCTACTTTCAACATTTATTTTCCGCATTTATCTTTCAGTATTTACTTTTTTATGTTTTATTTTATATTATGCCACATGTACTGCTTAGTAGTGTTGTTTATATGATGCGTAGGCATAGGTTTTGTTGAAGATGGAGCAGTTGATCGGGTAAATGTTCGATGATGGATGAGCGTTGCTGCGGACCTGAGATTTCTGAGATTCTCATGCGTTCTTTCCCTTAGAGCATCTATGTAAGTATGGAGAAGTATGGAGCTTAGTCACAATAATGACCCCCTCAAATCATCCTCTTCACCAATGCTATGACCACCTGCAAAAGTGTTAGCAAAGCATAGCTTCACAATAATGATAGAAAGATAAAGAATTTCCAATCTCCATACAAGACATTCAACAAAGATTCCACAATATTTTGCAAAAATATTATATTATTCCAAGAGATCAAGAGCCAAAAGTCCCTTTTACAATGAGAGAGAATCTCATTGTAAGCCTATATACACAAAATCTAGATCTCTTTTAGATCCAAAAATATCAAGGGCCAATATCGAAAGATACAATCACTCTAATAAACGACTAAGATTAGTCGAACACTCAATACATTGATCAACTCAATAATAGAAGGGGGTGCACCCATTAGGACATCAACGGAGGGGCACACCACATGAAAAGTGAGTAAAATATAACATAGTATATGGTGGGGCCTAGGATGTAAGACAAATCCTTCTCTAGCATGGCCCTATGGCACAATCACAAGTATAATCACTAATCATATCATAAATCACTAGGACGCCCTCAAAATACATTAAAAAATGCCCCGAAGTGGAGAATGCTAGGATGTCTAGACCCAATGAAGAGTGAAACTGACGCCAGAGGATGAAGATGACCCCAACAATGTGCCTCATACCAATTCCATTCCATTTCCTTGCGTCAATTACCCACATCGATTTATTCATTAGCCATTTTCATCATCAAAATATTGCGTCGAGAACCTAAAACTTCCCATATCTCATTGATGACTGAACCTGGATGTCAAATAACTAAAAAAATAGACCGAAAACCATAGCAATATGGTAATAACGACTAACTACACACTATGTTCCCCTCTAGTGCCCTAGGATATCCAACCATCAATTACAAAGCATCTTATTTTAATTTTTTTAGGGCCAAACTGTTGCAAACTAATAAAATTACCCATACTTCATTTGTAAGTTCCCAAACCTGAAAAAATGAGTGCATCAATGGAATCAGAATGTCCAAATCCACTAGGAATGGGTACTCATACACCATATGTCCATAAAAAATGTACATTAGAGGCCCCATTAATGTAATAATAATAATAATAAAGCCTATAATTGTTGATAATAATGAAAATAACACAAGACATCATAATAAACCATCATCTGAAGCATGAATATGTATAACATACATTTATATACTACAAATAATCATTATCCACAATCATCGACCAAAACTCATCCCGGACCCTAGTACTGACTTGGTCAAACTAGGTTGACTAGGTCAAGAATGATCAAAATGATGACCCAAATGAAAACTTGGATACTGCATACTGCAAAGTACAAAATGGATATGCATGCTCAATTATCTATGTTAGCAGTAAGACTTAAGTACAAGTGGTTTCTAGTGGTGATTATAAGCATAATACATATAAATAATATATCTAAATCAAAGTAATTAGTTGCTCTAAACAAGAACCTCCAGTGTATACTCATTTATAGATTTGGCCATTTTGCTAGTCAAGGGTGAAGGTGAATAAAAAAAGGTAAGGCTAAGGGAATGAAATCCACCTTAGTACCATGGTCATAGACCTTAGGCACATTCCATTTGCATCCATGGAGGGATTCTATGGTTTAGACTTAGAGAAATTGGTCATTTACTCATAGTTAAGGGGCTCTTGGTTGATCATTCTACACAGTTGAGGCACTCCAGGTTGATCATTCTGACAAAATAGCACCCACATTGATTACAATCAACTAGCATGTGCTCCCCATCCCCAATTTCAGGGATTGTGTTTGACTTGAGGCACTAGTGCATGATTTAGGTGGTTTTTTGCCTTCCTTGGGAATTTATTGCCTCCTTGAGCCACTCCCACTTACCCATGTGCTAACACATGCCTTCCATACCTCCATTTATGTTCCAGCATGCCTTTTCCACGTTCACACATGCATTTGTTACCATTTGGCATGATTAAGAATCTCATTGGTCCACCTAGGGGGGTTTGAGAGTCAAATATTGAGCCGACACTTGTATGCATCCAGATGGCCTCCAAGGCCTCATGATTTTCCCCTATTATAATATGTATCTGATCCAAACATAGTTACACATTGGAAATTCATAATAATATCCATTATTGACCTCATGTAATGCAATTTTCATTCTTTCAGCTATTTTCTGCATATTTTGTGAACAATATCGAATTGTGAGAGTTTCGTTAGCTCCTAGATACAATTGTGAATCAATTATCACATGGTATCAAAGCTCTTTGGAGTTGCAAATCAAATCCATAGTGTTTGAGTTGCTGTTAGAGGGATTTTCCAGATAGATTTGAGTGTTTGCATTGTAGGTACAATCAACAAATTGTCACCAAGAGCACAAGTAGAAATGGAGCAGACCCATTTTTTATTGAACCCATTCAACTATTTTGAATGGAAGGAAAAAATGATGATTCAACTGAGTTTGAAAGGCCTGTACAGGGTCACTGTGGGGACATAGTTCGAACCAAACTCTTATGTTGAGAAATCGATGTTCTTCAACAGGCTTGATGAAGCATTTGGAATTCTTTGTCTCAACATTTCGAGAGAATTACTCTTTCATGTAGATAGACTATCAACTCCCAATGAAGTATGGCTCAATATTGAGAGCTTGTTAGGAAAGACTGATGAGATGAGAGGTCACCAACTTGAAAATGAGCTCATCTCCTTCAGTCCAACTCATTTTGAGACAATCCAATATTTCTTCCCCAAGTTCAAGTCGCTGGTGCTTCATCTCAAGAAATGTGGCATAGAGAAGAAGGATGATCAACTCATATTGTCCATACTTTCGAAGCTAGGGCCAGAGTAATCAGTATTTGTAAGCACAGTTTACTCTAGCAAGCTCATAACTCGAAATTGGCGCATGCCATCACTAGCTGACTTCATGGAGTCACTCACTCAAGAGCAATACAGGATAGCGTATATGGGCACCATCAAATCCAGTAAAGACCATGCTCTTGCTGCAGGGGTTTTGAATCCATTCAAAGGTAATAAGAAAGCCAAGGATTCAAGGCAGGAAGACAAGAAGAAGCAAGACAGACCCAAATCTTCAGATGGAGGTTCGAACCCTTGCAAGGACAAGGACAAGAAGAAGGTGGAGAAGACCAAATGCATCTACTGTTGCAACAACTGGAATCCAAAGAGTGCATGTATAAAGAATACCATAGACATGATGGTGCAACTACTGGAGAAGAACAACATCCCAGTGCTTGAGGGCGCAAGGAAGAAGGATGGAGGTTCAGGCTCAGAAAACAAGGAGAGGTGCCATGCATTGGTTGTTGGTTCTTCAAAATTTTCTTCCTTCATCATTAATTCAGGAGCTTCACATCATATGGCATATGTAAGATATTTTTTCTCATCCATGTATTTTGACAGTGGTCCAACTGTTCGAATGGGTGATTATTCAGAGATCCAATCCAAAGGGATTGGCATCGTCGATCTTGAAGATAGGTGTTTTCACAATGTTTTGTTTGTACTAGACTTGGCAGTGAACCTACTCTCAGTGCACCAAATGACTCACACTAGTGAAACCAAGAGAATAACATTTACTCCAGACACAGTGTAGATAACTGAAATCTCTACAAACAAGGTGGTGGAATTGAGGTTTGCTGACCATCAAGATAGAATGCACAAGTCCTCTCATTTCCTTCCATACTCTAGAGGGAATGTGCTCCTAACTCATGCCAATGAGGCAAGCAAGCTGTGGCATGATATCTTCAACCATATAAACTACATATACCTCTAGGCATTAGAAAAGAAGGCATGGTGGAAGGGCTTCCTTCTATGAATATCTCCAATGGCCCATGCATAAGATGTGTGGTGGGAAAGCATCCAAAGCGCAACTATGAGAAAGGGAAAGCAAGGAGAGCTATTGAAGTGCTTAGTTTGGTGCATTCATATATTATTGGACCTCTTCCCACACCCTCATATGGAGGATCAAGATATGTTTTGACCTTCATAGAATATTTCTCAAGGTTTTCCCAGGTTTACTTTCTCAAACTCAAATCTAAAGTCTTTGACACTCTCAAGGTTTGGAAATCCCTAGTTGAGAATACATGTGGGAACAAGATCAAAATATTTAGGAATGATATTGGCAAGGAGTATGTGAACAATATTTTTCAGCATCTCTCTGAATAATGTGGCATCCAAATGTAGCATTTGCCTCCCTACACACCATAGTAAAATGGTGTGGCAGAGCGCAAGAACAGGGCTCTCAAGGAGATGACAAACTGTATGATTGAAGCAAATGATTTGAATCCTAAGCTATGAGACGAAGTCATCAATTGTGCTGCATACATATAAAACAGATCTCTTCACAAATTATTGGTTGACAAAACACCATATGAGGCTCGGTTTGGTCACAAGCCAAATATTTCTGATTTCGGGATTTTTGGCTGAAAGGCTTGGGCTAGGATTGTTTCGGAGAAGAGAAAGGCCTTGCAGCCTCAAAGAAAGTAGTGCATCATGGTTGACTATGCTGAATATGTAAAGGTCTAGAATATATTTGATCTCTCATCTCAAAATATCTTCATTTAAAAGAGTGTACTATTCGAAGAAGAACTCATGCCGGAGCTCGAACTAGCACTGGGGGAATGCTCACATCCTTCACTCCAAGATGATGTAATTGATGAATCTCTTTCTGATATTTTTGATATTTCTGAATATGATATTGTTTAAGATAATGATGAATATCATGGCTCACCCATTCGTCCTAAATGGTCTGAGAAAACCATTGAAGCTACTGGGGATTTGGCTGGAAATCCACTAGATCATAGAAAGACTAGATCACAATTTCACACTGCTTTCTCTACAAGTGAAGTGGTTCTTGCTCAGAAATGCTTAATTATGGTTGGATCTGATCCTCAATCATATCAGGAAGCATCACTTTACCCAATATGGCAAACAACCATGCAAGAAGAGTTCAACTCATTGCAAGACAATGAGACTTGGGAATCGGTTCCCTTGCCCTCCAAGAGGAAGCTAGAGCAATGCAAGTGGGTCTGCAGGACCAAAGTTGATGCTGATGAGTCTGATATAAAATTTAAGTCTATTTTGGTTTCCAAAGGCTTCTCTCAAGTCCAAGGAGTGTACTATACAAATACATTTGCACTGGTTGCAAATATGGACTCTATTAGGCTAGTTTTAGCCAGTGCTGCATCTAAGCGCTGGGAGGTTCACCACATGGATGTGAAGAATGCATTTCTTCATGGTGAAATTCAGGAGGAAATATATATGCAGCAACTTGAATGTTTCCAATATGATCCTTCACTTGTATGCATGTTGAATAAATCTCTCTATGACCTCAAGCAAGCCCCCAAGGATTGGTATGCTGAGATGGACAATTTTCTCCTATCACTTGGCTTTTAAAGATGCAAATATAATCCTAATGTTTATCTACAACATATTGATGATGTATTGCAGGTCATTGTACTCTCAATCGATGATATTTTCATTATAGGTAGCTGCACCAAATAAATTGGGTCAATCAAGTCTTCATTGCACAATCAGTTTTCCATGGCCGATATTGGATTGTTGAAGCAATTTCTTGGTTTGGAAATTGAGCAATCTGAAAGAGGGATCAAGGTTAGTGTTATCACCCTGTAATTTTCCTATGGTTTTGGTATGAATTCATAGGGGTAACCATTTCAAACCAATATTTAGACTCTAGCCTAGCCTTATAGTAAGACAGGGCTCTCTTTATGTCACAAGGTTATTCATATATACATTTGGCTATAAGCAAGCAATCAGAACGATAGATTCTGATGGGAAACAAGTTTTTGGGGTTTAAAGGAGTGTCAAACAAGAAAACAAACAACACCATTGGTAAATGGATTCAAATATTGAAACATTCAAGGACTTACAACAAATAATGACCAGAGATAACCTTCATAGTCTGAGGCAAAATAGGTATCAATATCCAACAAAATATCTTTTGAGAGGTTGTAGGGGAAGAGGAGAAAAAACCCAGTGAAGAAAGAGGCACCTATCTGTGGGTGAATCTCTTGCAAACACCTTTAGAAGAAAAAGCAATGGAGGCTGATAACTGAGATGGAGCATAGAAGATGAATTCCAAAAAATTTACCAAAAACACAGACAAATGCATTATCTGATGCACGGAGCGCTAAACAAAGAAAAAAGTCCTCACATTCATCTAGAAACACATTAGTGGAAATTAAACATATATGGGAATGAAATATACATTGGAACAACATACTGAACAACGAACACCGTGATGAATCCCCGACATTCAAGCTATGCTTTCATTAATGCTCCCAAGGAAAGTTACAGAGATGTTAAAACCAAGCGCACAGGCTTCAAAAATGAATGTCGAACAACAACCACCAATCGTTCTTCCTCTTTCGAGGGATATTTATAATGTAAACAAGATCTTGAGACCAACTTCAAAACATATCCAAATTCAGTTAAACAAAATAGGAAATAAAACCCGCACACATAAAATCCTAACAGACTATGATTTGGTAGATTCGCCATGATCACAAAACCAAAACAAGAAAGCATAATGGGACACACATGATGGAAAAAAATGGGGAATTGAACACCTAGAAACCACACCTGCAAGATAAAAATGATGGCTCAAAGCACCTTCGACGGTTTGCAACAACTATTCTCCTTCTCTGCATCTTTAACCAGCGAAATTGTTGTGGACCGTTGATATTTTATCCAAAACAAGGATATGGAAGCATGTGTCTAAATATGCACGCTCTATAAAATTATGTAGATTTTTTGCATGAATTTCTCTGCACTAGTTGGGTCAGCTAAATTCTTCTCGACCGTGGATCTAGGTCAAGCCTTAATCCAAGCTTTCAAAACCTGCACCTTGTACCCAATTTCGTTGATTGGGAAAGTTGATTCGTCCTTGCATGTTGAACTAGTAGAATTGTTCTTTTCCGTTGATCTTACCTTGCCATCAATCATGGTCATTGAAAGCTGTAGACCTTTAAGCCATTTCTCCAAATCTGAGAGTTATTTTCTTCGTGCAAGTTTAATCGACGGAGTGAATTTGCACCATAGATCTCCATCATTTGTTGATATGAGCCGTTGAAACCTGAGGGGTTTACCCAATGTTGCATATTGGGAGGTATGCTTAACTAATGCACATGTTTCCCTTTTTTGCATTGTCGATCTTAGTTAGACACTCTCCGAGTCGTTGATCTAAGATCAAGCTGCGGGTGGCGAAAAGAAAAAAAAAGATCTCTGCATTCTACGACCAAATTATTATGTTTCTGACTTCCGCCTTTCTCTGTCTTTCCGCACCGTCGATATTTAGAGGAAGCGCTCTGAACCGTCGATTGGTGAATCACGGAAACCATAACTTCTACTTTTCGTGATCAAATTCTTAATTTTTTTGACTTCCGATCTCTGTCCCTCTGCTCTATTCTGGAATGTTGATCTTTGGCAGGAGTGCTCTGAACTATCGAATCTTGATTGTGGAAAGTGAAAATCAAGATTTTAATTTTAAAAATCAAACTTCTTTCCCCTTTCGCTTCCGCCTTTCTGCTTTTGTCATTTGTGTCTTTCTGCACCGTTGAGCTTGGACCGTCAATCGCAGAAGGTGGAAATTGGGATTTGAACTTTTTGTGACCAAAAATTTGTCTTTTCCATTTCCTCCCTTTGCACATTTCTGCACTGTTGATTTTAGGCGAAGACATTATGAACCGTCGATCTGGTGGATCGTGGAAGGCAGAAGGCGGAAGTTGGGGTTCCACTTTTCATAACCAAATTTCTACCTCTTCTGCACTTTTGCTCCTAATATTCCTTTGGTGAAAATTATTTTTGGCCCTATGATCACTTTTGTGGGTTGGATCTCCACCGTCGTTTTTTGCCAAGACCTATCCTTGATCAGATTTTTCATATCAGACTCATCTCCAAGGTCACGCCTAAGGATTTTTTACTATTTTTGACATTCAGGCTTAGGAATAATCCTCCCAAGCAACTTCAAACCCTCTTCTGCATTCCTCTAGGTCATGAGACATGAAAGTTTTTTGAACCTACCCCTCATTTTTACTGGCTTATCCTTTTGCAGAGGGATATGTATGGGTGTATTTGTAAAAATCATCAAAATTTAGCACAGGTGCTAACAACGGCTCCAAATCGGAGATGCTATCCTCCCTTTGAGGTAGCAAAGAACCACGTAGACCACATGCCTGATCCATTGGGTTGGTCCCTAGATTTCCTAAAACATGCTCTGAAAACAAAAAAACTGAACAAATGATGAAAACAAAATGGAAAATTGCTAACGAAAATGCTCGCCATGTCGAGCATATTTATTCCTATCTACCCTACTTACTAAACAACAATGCTCAATCAAGTAATTTCTAACTTCCAATGAAGCTAATCAAGCAAATGATCTAATGATTGAGCTCCTTCATAACGCTTGATCAGAAATGAAGGACTTAATGGAAACAGGTCATGATGAGAGATCTTATCTTTAATACAGACATATAACCCACCATTTCCACTGCAAAGATTCGACATATATTTATCCACTGGATCATGACAACCTGCAAAATTTTTCGTTATGTGCTTGTTAGACAAGGCTGCTCAGACTGTATCTCCACCTATACACTGTCAAATTTCTCTTCAAAAGAATCACGCAAGGAATGCTCATGACAACTTGTACATGAGACATCAACTATTTTGTTCCAAATTCTAGAATTTAAAACTTTATTCTTTTCATGCATTTCACAAGGAATATCTTCAATAAAATCAAGTGAAATAAAATCTTCTTGACATTCTTCATTTGAAGGGCATAAAGAGACATCCCATTTAGGACCCTCATCTTCTTCTAGGTGATCCAATCTATTATTACAGACTATTGGTTCTTCAGGTGCATTATCCAAGTAACCATCCTCATACTCATCATATATAGGCATGCTGAAATCTCCTTTAAAACCACCATAGACAGATTTTGTAACAGGATAACTGCATTCTTCATAACACAAATTATAACACTCCTCCTGTACAACACCAGACTGATTATATTCTTGCTCATAAAAAGGAGGATTGGAATGCACAACAGATTCTACTTGTTCACCCTTCTCATTATTCACTCCCAAAAATCCCATGGCATTATTCATATCCTCAAGTTTTTGTGCTAGTTTAGAGGCTTTTAATCTCTGTATCAGATATTCAAATGAGGAAAAACTAAATAGCAAACAATTATCTTCCTCCTGCTGATGGTAATCTTCATCAAGAAAACTAATATGACCCTCTTCCTATACATCACTTCTCTGCTCATCATAAAAAGGTGGACTAAAATCCTCTTTAATAACACCATTGATAGTGTTTGAAATAGGTTGATTGCATCCTTCATAAAGCATGTTATGTCTTTGAATAAATTGCGGCTATGAAAGGTTAACTACTGATTGAACAGGGGCAACCTCTTCTTGAGAAAAATAAATGTTCCTTCTTCAGCAAGGTATATCCTGAAATCAATATCATCAAAGTGATGATTTTTATTTTCCATTGGATCTTCTCCTCCCTCCTCAGCAATATAATTATCCAGGAAAGGTGGCCTGATTTGTTGGTCTTCAGGAATCCTTTGATTTCTTGGAGGAGGAAGGGATCTTCTAAATCTTTGGTTTCCATTCTGTTGCTCTTGTTCTTCCATAGGAGGTGGTCTGTTGTCCATAATGATCCTCTCCATCAAATTTTCCATGATTTTCATCATCATGTCCATTCTGACCTATTGTGAATTCGAGGAAGAAGGCTGCATGGGCTCTTTTTCCTTTCTTATTTCCCCTTCTTCTCTCCTTTTCTCTCTAGCAGCAGTCAGGTTTATTTCTATCTCTATAGAATCATTCATCATATCGGTAAGGGAGGCATATCTTATTTCACTCAACCATAAGGTAAATTCACTATTGAAAGCTTCTGCATATTGGAGATGGGTAGAATCAGGGGGAGGCTTGAACTGGGCAGGGATAACATTATATACTTTCATAAATCTGTCAGAAAACTCCTAGATAGATACACTCTCCCTCCTCTTCATGGAATGTAATTGAGACAAACACTCCCTAGGGTTTTTATTTTTTTCCCATTTGTTCTTGAAATAATCTTTGAAATCTTGATATTTCATAATGGAGTTTCCAGGAAGATCTGTGAACCATTCTCTTGCTTCTCCAGCAAGAATTTGGGAAAACAACCCGACTTTAATATCCTCATGGTCTATTTCCTCCAAGTTTATCCAGTCTGAAAACCATTCCAAGTTTATTTGGCTGAATATCCCCTCTCTCCCTTAAATTGTTTGAGTTTTTGGGCATATCCCTGGGGGAGGCCATGAAGAGTAGCAAGGAGAAGTATAGGGGAAAAACTTTTATCCTTTCCTAGGATTATAGTAGGGTTTGCAAGAGGAATTGAAGCAAGTGTGATAGGTGGGATCGATGTGTTGTGAGGAATTGCAGAGCTATGAGGGGCTATAAAACTAGATGATGAAGGCTGCTTAAGCTCTAAAGTGGTGGGAGACAAGGATTGGGAAGTAGGCTACTCTATGGCAGTGGAGCTTAATGAGGCTAATTCAGAGGGAAATAAATGGCACTCTTGATCAGAAAAGGGTTGGAGACCCCTCCCTAGAGACTCAGAAAAGGACATGGTATCAATTGTAGCACTATGAGTTTTATAGGGATGATCATTGTTCTTATGTGTCTTGACGGAAGCATCTTGGTCAAAGTGATATGTACAAGGTGAAGAGATACCTTTAGTTCTTAAAGAAGGATCTACAGGGGTATGTCCATGCCCTTTTTTTAAGTGTAATAAACCATTGTAAATTTCTTTGACAAGATTAGGAAATGATAAATAAAAAATTACGAGAAAGGATAAGGTACCTTGGAGAAGATGCACCCTTGAGTTCCTTATTTTTATCTTTACCATGCCTTTCCATGTCTTTTCATTGAGCTCATTTCCCTAGTAGATTTTCCATAGAAAATTATCAAAATATTTGTAGCTTCTGGGTTGTCGGTATTGCTAGTGGAGTCGCCAGAGCATATACAACCAGCATGTGTCTCTGACCGGCTGCTCAACCAAGTCATAGGACTAAAAAATATTGTTTTCCCAAGGAGATAATAACGATTATTCTCCGGAAATGACACCAAGATGTTATCACACTGTAATTTTCCTATGGTTGTGGTAGGAAGTCACAAGGGTAACCATTTCAAACCAATCTTTAGACTATAGTCTAGCCTTACAGTTAGAGAGGGCTCTCTCTATGTCACAAGGTTATTCACATACACATTTGGCTTTAAGCAAGCATTCATAAGGCTAGATTATGATGGGAAACACATTTTTGGGGTTTAAAGGAGTGTTAGATAGACAAAAAGACAACACCATTTGGCAACGGATTCAAAGCCTGAAACATTCAACGACTTACAACAAATAATGACTAGAGATAACCTTCATAGTCTGAGGAAAAATAGGTATCAATATACAACAAAATATCTTTTGAGAGGTGGTAGGGAGAGAGGAGAAAAATCCCAGTGAAGTAAGAGGCACCTATCTGTGGGTGAATCTCTTGAAAACACCTTTAGCAGAAGAAACAATGGAGGCTGATAACTGAGATATATCATAGAAGATGAATTCCAAAACATTTACCAAAAATAGAGACAAATGCATTATCTGATGCAACGAACGCTTGTTGGTGAAAACCCACCAACAAAGCCTCATTGAGAGGGGTTCTCACTCCATTGACGCCAAACCAACCCAATCTCCCTAAGCATCGGCCTAGATAGGTTTTAACCTTCCCAGCAACATCTGCAGAGAAGACAAAGTCTCACGAGAGATGTTCAAGGGAAATGAATGTCGAATCAACAGAAAAAAGAGAATATTTTGTTACATAACAGTAATGTGAGCCTAGGGGAAGAGGCTGCACCAGGTTAAAGTTTGTAGAGACAGAAGGTTGACCACTTGCGACAGCTGCAGGGATGTGGGTTGGTCAAATCAGTAATCAATGTAGGTAGTTAAAATAGTTAGCTAGCGACGCTTGTTGAAGCGATGCACATTAATGACTGCTCTGACTTTTAGAAGAGTAGGATTGCCGGTGGATTTGGCATCATTATTACTGGATTTAGTCATAGTGGTGATTGTAGATTTGGCAATGATGAGTTTGAATTGGAGATGGCTATAGAAAGAACACAGGACGCGGGAGGATGACATTGTTTAGTCGAGTGAGCAGAGTGTTGAGTAGAGTGTGAATTGTGTAGTGTGTTGCGAGCTTTTGAGTGATTTGCATAGTAGAAACTTAGAGTCGTTGGGTACATTGTAAGGTTTGGGGTGTGAGGCATGTTGAGTGACCTCGATGCAATTGATATTTCTAGTGAAAAAGAGTCCCCTATTCGGCCCACGGTCGTCAAAGAAGAAGTCATGAGAATTCCTGTAGGTGCATCATCCATTCCCAAGAGGAAGTGGTAGGCTTAGAAGCCCAGCTCCATGCTGTCGAGCACCTGATATGCAGGTAGATTGTTACCAACATACAGAGCATATGAGATTTATTGTCAACCCGAGAAAGTCTTTTATTTCAAAGGATAAATGCACAGTATATGCTTAAACACAAAATCACTGTAATTGAACACTCTTATCCTCTAACAACTATGCTCATCCCAAGAATCTGTGTAATCCCATTCATCTTCTAGATACTACAATTTCAATTACTTCCTACCATGTATCGAGGAAAAATGATATAAGATTAAAATGACAATTGCAGATAAAAAGGAAATCCTATTCACATCCCAGAACAAGTAATTCACCTATTCAATCTAATTACTCTTGAAAGCCATAAAAATAAATCAAATATTAATCTAGGAATTCAATTGCAAAGGATTGAGTTCAACTACTCTAAGAAATTGAATTGCAGGAATGAAAGTCAACAATCATAACAGTAAGGATAAACTGCAAGGATTCATGGGATAACAACTTAAAACTGCAGGATGAACAAAGATGTGTACAACTACCACATGAATTGCATAAAGAAAGTTACCTACTCAGTCGACTGTCACTCTGTACCACTTACCGATCTCAAGAAAACGCAATCACAATTATACTGTAAATCCACACTTACTATGGCTGCGTACAAAGGAAATAGAATCAACATGACATCACACAATACTGAATTAAAATGTCCTAAATTAACTCAGCAATCTCTATGGAAGGTGGGCCCAGCCTTCACACAGAGATGCTGGCTGAACAATGTGAAGCTCCCTTAAATAAGAGGTGACTCCTTATATTAAAGAAAGAAAGATTACACAGGTTGCTTCCACTATTAATACAATGAATGAATTATCTGTTTTCCAACCCCCTGGGTCGAGACAGCTTCCCATATTTATACATATAGATTATAACATCCGATCCTATTAAAAAGGGCAGCCATGAAGATCTCTGATCTTCAGGCGCCCTAAATAACACTAGTTGTTACAAACGTGGCATGGTAAAGACACGGAGAATACGGAAAAGCTGTTAATTGACCCAAGAGTGGCAATCTCTTCTGACCACGATTATACTCGAGCAACAATGTACTAAAGATCTCCACTTGTAGCGCGTTCTATTACAGCTACCTTGTTACAGCCCTGTCTAAGATGTTACATTAGAACTACGTGCCTTAATTGGTGATCGGAGGGACGAGGATCATCTTGAGTGGCGATCATCCCTCCTTTCAAGACTTGTTCAGCCCCTTCTTCCTGCAGTCCATTTATCTCAAACTACCTTCATAAATCATAACATGTTAGCACAATTGAGAGATACACAACCTTAATTATCACAATCATAAGCATTAATAAGATAAAGCAATGATCAATCATACCTTGGCAGTTTGGGGAATAAAATGAGGACAACAGGTCTGATTAGCTTGCTGAACAGTGTAGGACAGGGGAAGAAAAGGTGATCAAGGATGGTCAAAAAGGGGCCAATTGTAGGCTCAACATCTCCCCCCAACTATCCTGTTGCATGTCCTCATGCAACAACCTACATCATTCGGAGTCTGAGTCCTGTACTGAGCTATGTTCATGGAGGGAGGAAAAGTTGTAGGGAAACTCAAGCACCTCATCTTTCTTTAAAAATCCTCTGTGAGTAACCCAATACTTCCAGCATCGCTGCTCCTCTGCCCTAGTTAAGAAAAAATCGACGTTATATGGTTTTACTGGCCACCAAATGAGAGGGAATTTAAATTTCAAGCCCAACCAATTAATCCCACACTCCCTCATACTTCCCACATAGCCCTTGACTCTGGAAAGTGCCTTCTTGAAATTCTTGAAATAGTAGGGATCTCGGCTTCTGAGTGCAGAGGAGGCAGCCTGCCATCTGTGCTTACTCCCTTCCAATGCTACCTGCTGGTGTCTGGAAATGTAGTTGGTGCAAGTGGAAATCACCTCTTCTTGCAGTCTCATTATATGCTGTGCCTGGGGAGCACATGAAAGGAAATCTCTGTACCGAGCCAAAAGAATACCAGGATTCTGGGGCTCACTTCGAATCCACAGGTTAGTGTGAGCTTCATTATGAGAAAAGGTTTGAAAAGACCTTTCCCACTAAGAGTGATTTCTCACAAAAGAGGAAAAATATCTTAGTTGAACATCCCCTACAAATGGAATAGGATTTGAGTGGCGGTCCAGAGGGCAAGCCATCTCATGCAAGTAAAGTTCACACAGCAAATTATACTCCTCAAAATTGCTTCCAAAGAATGTCTCCAAGAACTTTGCTGAGGTTGTGATTTTGAACGACCTCCCTTCCTGTACAGCCTTCAATTTAAACTAGACAAATTGTTCAAATAGGAATACTAGATAAGAGGAAGAAGGCTTCCTGGTGCCCATGAGTTCTTGAGAGAGAGCATACATCTGCTCCTTCTCCTGCTGCATGGATTGGAACTTTTTCAATTCTCTCAATTTGCTCTGCAGCTCTTCTTCTCGAACTCAGTGGGCCATACATTATTTTGCCCAATTCTCTTCCAATCCCCTGATGATTTTCCTATGCTCACTGAGAGAAATCATCCCTTTCTGGTACTCCTCCACCTGAATTTTCCATTTGGTCACCTCCATTCTCAGAGTTGAGACTTCTGCTGCCAGGTTCAAGATTTCCTTTTTATGATGCTCTTCTTGATCTGAGTCCAAATCAATGAAATTTCTAAGGGGTAGAAGCACTGGTTCTTGTGGGACAGTGTCTTCTACCACATCTAAGTTTACTATGAGAGTTGCTGGTTCTTATGTTACAACAACTTCCCTTGGACTCTCTTCAGCATCTACATCCATTGCTTCTAGAGACACTGGTTCTTGTGTGACAATGTCTTCCTCTTGGGGACCCTGCATTTCTGAATTTGGTTCAAGAGTTGCTGGTTCTTGTGTGACATCAACTTCCCTTGGATTCTCCTCATCAGCTACATCCATTGCTTCTAGAGACACTAGTTCTTGTGTGACAATGTCTTCCTCTTGGGGACCCTGCATTTCTGAATTTGGTTCAAGAGTTGCTGGATCTTGTGTGACAGCGAATCCTCCTGAATTTTCTTCAACAGCCACGTCCACCATTCCAAGAGACACTGGTTCTTGTGTAACAATGTATTTTTCTTGGATAACCTGCATTTCCAAATTTGATTCAAGAGTTGCTGGTTCTTGTGTGACAGCAACATCCTTTAGACTCTCTTCAGTGGCTTCATTCATTGCTTCTAGAGACACTGGTTCTTGTGTAACAGTGTCTTCCTTGTCCTTCTACCACTGAGATTGGATCTCTTCCTCAGTGTGCAGCTCCTCCTCAAGGATTTCAGTGTCACCTAAGGATTGTGTCTGTACCTATTCATCCTCGCTCCAATGTATATTGGGAAGTATATCCATTCCAGGGTTATCTTCTAATTGCAATTCAGGAGTCCTTGCTGCAACCTCCAAGGATGTTGGTTCTTGTGTAGCAACATCCTGGCTTACCCCTTCATCCTCCTGTTGTTGCGATTCTTCTCCTATGAGCTCTATATCTTGGGAACATTCTGGGGTTACTGTGCAAATTTATTCATTAAGCTCCAGAGTGTCCTCCATCCTAGGTTCTTCTCCCATTTTCTCGGCCAATTGGACAAGTATACTCAGGGATGCTGGTTCTTGTGTTACATCACCCTGTTCAAGTTCATCAATGTCTTGCCTTTGTGGATCAGCCTCTATAATCTCTATGTCATGGGAGCATTCTGGGTTTACAATGCAATCTCTGTCCCCATCATCATACATGATTTCATCCTTTAGCTCCTTTGTCACAGAATTGGTGGCAACTTCAGCACGGATGGTTAAAGATGTTGGTTCTTGTGTGACAACATCTTCTTTTTCTGCAGCTTCCTCCATTGTGGGAACAAACTATTGTGCTGTACAGGTGTGAATTATAATCTTGTGGCCTGCCTCCTTCAATATTTCCCCACAGTTGGGACAGATTACTCGCTCATCTTCCTCTCTAGGCTCGGTAGAGTTTGATTCCTCCAGTTGGTCTGCAGCCTCCACCAATGTATACATTTTCCTTTCACCTTGTTTTCTGTAGGTTTCCTTCCATGTTTCCAATTCCCTTCGAAGTACTTGGACATCCTCTTTTAATATTGCGTTCTCAGCCAAAAGTTCTTCAAACCGGGGTTCTTCTTCGACTGGCCCTTGTGGAGGATCCATTGGCCTCGGTACAAGGATTGGGAACTCAACCTGTGCCTCTAGGGTTGCCCATCTTTTTCTGGCTGCCTCTACTACTGCAGCTGATTTAGTTCTTTTCCTTCTGATTGGTGAGGTTATGTTAAGTTCCTTGATTGATCTCTTTCTTCTTCTTTGTGGTGTTTTCTTTTGTGGAGCTAGGATATCGGGATTCACAGCTGAGGTTGAAGGGATGTTTTCTTGCTCCTCAGGATGTTCTTCCTCAATTAAAGTTCCTCCTCCCCACTCAGGTGAGGATTCAATGGTTACTAGCCCGATATTTTATTCTAATTCCCTGGCTTTGTCACCTTCAGGTTCAATTGTCGCAAGCATTTAGTGCTGCTCCAATTTCACCTTCTGCTGTCAGAGATGCCTTGTTGTCAGGGTTTTCCACAAGGTTTTTATCTACACCCTCCCCCAATTTCTCTGCTTGTGCCCCCGGTTGCTCTTCTTTTGATGCAGTTTCATCCCTCCCCCCAACTATATTGGAGGGACTTCGGTCCTCCTGCTGTGGTTGAATCTGTTCCTGTTCCATTGGGACACCCGGCAAGGGAGCGGGTTCCTGACCTCAAGCTGTGATATGTTCCCAGGTTATATTATGCTGGGAAAGGGTTATTAAAATTATTAATTTGATGAGACCATGGTGGGTCAAGGAGGAAAATGGATGCTTAGCATCTTGGACGAATGCCGCCATATGACGCAAGTCATGAAGCAGATAGTATGGAATGTTCACTAAAGTGCCATGGCGGAGATGAGAAAGTAAAGGAAGTTCAGAATTATAAACAGTTTGGTACCTACCTTCACAAGTGATGTATTTCTTGAGAAATATAGCCACCTGGTCCCATGGTCACGGCAATGAGTGCAGTGCGATCCCTCTTCTTGATGATTGAACTTGCTCCCCCTCTACTAAAAATGCTTCCCGTGCAGTTGCCGTGGGGACTCGTCGTCCAAACCATGCCCTTCCCACCTGTGGGATGGTAGTAACCTCAGATATAATGACCTCGAAGACTTCTATGCGCAGCCCCCACACCTCGGAGTGAGTTTCTGTGAGGTTTAAAGAAAATTGCAAAGCTACCTCCCGATTGAATCAGTCTAGTCGCTCAAAAAATTTGATCCAGCCGGCGGCTTGAAAGATGGCAAAAACTGCAGGATTTTTTCTGAGTTCCTGTGTATTCAAAGGTTCACGATGAGTTATAATCCCCATGATCCTGGCTGCAGACTGAGGTTGCTACTCCACGGATTACAGAGTCTGAGAATGAAGGTTGCAGTGCAGAGGATGCACGAATCACTGAGCGGAGATGTTGAGAAAATGGGAAAATTTGGAAAGTTCAGCACAAAAAAAACGTTTGAAATTTTATTCCGAATTGGGGAAGGTGGCGGTTATTAGTGTTTATGTCACACGAGGGAAAGGGTTAATTAGGCCATAATGGTGATACGAATAAAGGTACAACTGATGCCGTTAAATCATATCAACACTTAATCATGTGATAAATCAAAGCCATACCTCGTGGGACTGTGCATCGGATATCCTACGGAGACTGGTGGAATGTGCGGTTGCTGACGTTGCGAAGGCCGAGCGCATGTGTATTCATTGATCTCATCATTATAACTAGAATACGGCCATAATTATTTCCTCCTGTGAAACACAACCATCGCGTCCATATGGTCGGAATTATGAAGAATACCGTCACCTTATGGACCAACTTGTCGACGCTAGGGGGAATCGGATCCATATCTAGCAGATTGAACAACGTAGGAAGCAATTTCCCAATAACACAGGAGTTACCTCTGCAAGTTTTCAAGTTTTGAAATAAAAAGGTGGCTTTTAATGCTGGAGACATCCGCCAATAGAGTGGAACTGCAGTTGCCAGAAAGGATATCGCGGCTGACGAAAAAGATATTGCAGCCTCCAGGAAAGATTCACAACCACCGGAAAAAGGATTTACGGTCATCGAGAAAAATCACGGCTGCCAGGGAAAAGTTTTACGGCTGCCGGGAAATATATCGCAGCCGCCGGAAAAGATGTCGCAGCTGCCGGGAAATGGTTCACGACTGCCGGAAAAAGGATTTTACAGTGATTGGAAAAAAAGGTCACGGCTGCCAGGGAAACATTTTACGACCGCCGGGAAATATGTCGCAGCCACCGGGAAATGGTTCACGGCTGCCGGAAAAAGTTTTATGGCCATCGGGAAAGATATCGTAGCCACTGGAAAAGATGTCGCAGCCGCCAGAAAAGATGTCGCAGCCGCTGGGAAATTTATTTTGAAGGAAAATAAAATGCAGCACAGGAAGGCATAGGAAAACGAATCCCGTTCGACAGGCCCAATATGGTCATTCCCCTGGCGCTTCCCTGCAAATTTTTGAAAACAACAGCAAACGAGAAGATCAAATGAAAAAGGAAAAAAAAGAAAACAATATATGCTGCAGTAAGAAAAAAACATTATTTATGTACAGTGATTCAAATGCGATTTATAGTTTAAGGATTGGCAAAGGCGGAGGGAAGTTCCTGCCCTGGTGCTAGCTGATAATCTGGGTCGACGACTGTAGCT
>LPNX010905491.1:122992-158278 GCA_001517045.1 Pseudotsuga menziesii | reverse complement strand
TGCACATGGTGGGACTCATGGACTAGGCAAATAAGACAAAATAAATGAAATAATGTCTAAGTGGGTAAATACTATGGGTTGATTATTCTAACAAAAAAATAAAAAGAAGCCAAGTTTTTTCTGTTGATGTAATTGTAACTTCGGAATGTATTCACCTATGTATCTTGTGTCTTGTACCCCAATGTTTATTCCGGGATGTTTCTATAATGTAATTGAGTCATGTCATGCCTCTTTGATTATATTCTTACCTATTTCTTCTTGCGCGGACTGCAATTTATAAATAATTCACCGTCATTCTTGGTATATCCTAAGAAATATTAAGTAAAGGTAAATTCCACACACATTAAGGAATATTTGGATCTTGCATTTTTTTTATGTATGTTTGTTATATTTATTAGCCAAGTTAAAATGAGTAGCTTCGATAGTTAACAATAATACAATGATATTAATAATAGTTATTCAATTTGAAGAAATTTTTTGTGCAAATCCTTTAGCCACCCATCTTTCCTTGTATCGAGGAATGAAACTATATGCCTTAAATCTTATCGAACAACTTGATATTTGTAATTGCTAGTAGTTTTCCTTAGGCTTCCACATTTTCAATTATCATTTAGTTTTTAATTGATTAGAGGATAACATTTCAAGATTTAAAGCTCATAATTTTCATAATAATATTTCAATGAGTATTCACTAAAATATATATGCACACAAAAAAGAATCATAGTTTTTTGAAATTGAAACCTATTAAACTACTAAAACATTTATAAAAGATATCAATAATGATGTTTAATTGTTTCACCGCGAACGCAAAATAATCATACTTGTTGATAATAAAATAGAATACAAAATTTTGAAACTACCTCAAGTATGATTGATATATATATATATATATATATATATATATATATATATATATAAAGAAACCAAGTTTTTTCTATTGATGTAATTGTAACTTCGGAATGTATTCACCTATGTATGTTGTGTCTTGTACCCCAATGTTTATTCCGGAATGTTTCTATAATGTAATTGAGTCATGTCATGCCTCTTTGATTATATTCTTACCTCTTTCTTCTTGCTCGGACCCCAATTTATAAATAATTCATCCTCATTCTTGGTATATCCTAAGAAATATTAAGTAAAGGTAAATTCCACACACATTAAGGAATATTTGGATCTTTCATTTTTTTTATGTTTGTTTGTTATATTTATTAGCCAAGTTAAAATGAGTAGCTTCGATAGTTAACAATAATACAATGATATTAATAATAGTTATTCAATTTGAACAATTTTTTTGTGCAAATCCTTTAGCCACCCATCTTTCCTTGTATCGAGGAATGAAACTATATGCCTTAAAGCTTATCGAACAACTTGATATTTGTAATTGCTAGTAGTTTTCCTTAGGCTTCCACATTTTCAATTATCATTTAGTTTTTAATTGATTAGAGGATAACATTTCAAGATTCAAAGCTCATAATTTTCATAATAATATTTCAATGAGTATTCACTGAAATATATATGCACACAAAAAAGAATCATAGTTTTTTGAAATTGAAACCTATTAAACTACTAAAACATTTATAAAAGATATCAATAATGATGTTTAATTGTTTCACCGCGAACACAAAATAATCATACTTGTTGATAAGAAAATAGAATACAAAATTTTGAAACTTTTATAGAAACTGTGAACACAAAGATAACATATATATATATATATATATATAAGTTGCACTAATAAAAACAATTACCTCAAGTATTATATATATATATATATATATATCATACTTTGAGGTACTTGAGGTACTTGTATTTATTAGTGCAACTTATTTTATAGAATTAATATGTGAACTAATTTCATTCCTACTTGGGACATGTGATTTTTTCACATAATATTAAAATAGAAAAAACAAATGATAAGTAAATATGGAAAATAATTAAAAGTGTAAAAAGAAGGGGTGAGTAAATACATATTGCTTCCAAATTGTATAAGATAATTCATTAGTAGTTTAATACATGTAGAAAAACATGTGATAATGAGCAACATAATATATTGCATTAGTTGCAATAGATTATCGATAAACACGAGGAAAAAAAGAAAATCAATTTTGCAGTTCCTTTATTCTAAATTAATGAACTGTTTGAAGGTGCATTTGATGTGAACATAAGATACCTAGTGTGGTCAAATCTAATTTAGATAAGGAGTAATAATTTCATCATTATGAAAATGAATGGACAGTGAATCCATTCCAAGCAATGTGCTCCAAAATACACCTACTTCATCTATATCTCTTAATGTGGTAGAATATCACAATATTTTTTTTAGAAGATGTATTTGTTGTTATGAAAATATGAAGATTTATTCAATATTGACATAGATGTATAGAAAGGATGTTAGAACCTACGTTCTTGATGATTCATCACGCCTGTGGATCTTCTGTAAATAATTAGTTGATATATGATAGTTGATTAACATAGTAGTCGATAAGTGGATTGATTGAGTTGATGATTAAATGTTTGATTAAGAGAGTTAAAGACTCAACTCAATGGTTAGTGAGGACATGGTGGTCGATTACAATGACTGAATAGAATTTGGGACATTGCATATTTTATGTACATATTTAGGACTAGTGACCCCTATTTATGGACCAAATTTTCCTCAATTTAAGGGAGTTCGTTAGATATGGAGACTATAAAATGGTGACCCTATGGGTTGTTCCAAGTATGACATTTTAGATGTGTTTCATGTTATATTTTTAAAGTTTTTATGACCAATAATAAGATAAATTAAAGAGTAAAAATCACAACAAGACAAAGAAGACACAAATATTTATCCTGGGAATCCCCTATGGGAAAGGAAACCCATCAAAACTTCCTCAATATAGAATCCACTCAAGTACAATGTAAGACCACAAATATAAGATAGACTTCTTATTCTCCACATGGACTCCTCTTTCTCTCTCTAGCAGACTTTCATGTGTTGTGAGTATGTCCAAACGAGGAGGGTGCCTCACCTATTTATATACATTGGCTAGAAATTCTAATAATCCAGCAAGCCTGACTTCACCTTCCTAATAGGGTCGACCTAACTTGGAAGACAAAAGAAAAAAATTTAATAATTGTTTTGAGGGTACTGTTTACTTGACTTACAATGAAGGTTTTACCTCAATAATTTACATTACAAAACACATCAATATCATCCCTAATGAGAGAAACACCATCTCTGGAAGGGAGGGACAATAATTATATAATATAAAGTACAATTAGAATATATTTCATAGTTACATTATTTGAACGCTCTCTCTTAACAAGTAAGGTATTCTACATTAATAAAAACAACAACTACTACAACTGTACAAGTGAATGGTGGATCTATGTGTCATAGGATGTTTTGTAACATCATAAGTATCTAGAACATCATCATTGCAGAACAACATCATTGTGGAACATCATCATCACAGAAAATCATTATCGTGGAACATCATCAACATGGAACATCATCATAATGGAACAACATCATCATGGAATATCATCATCACATAACATCATCATCATCATGGAACACCATCATCATAGAACAGCATTATCATGGGACATCATCATCATTGAACATCATCATCACGAAACATCATCATCATCATAAGGAATCATCATGAGGCATAATCATCAGCATCAACATGATCACCATCATCAGTATGTGAATATTGGAACATGAACAATATCAGTATATGAATATTGGGACAACATCACATGTAACATCATCCGTATGTAAATATTGGAATGACAAAAACATCATTAACATGTTAGTTCTAAACCAACATCATCAACAAATAAATTCTAGATCATCATCTACATCATCAGCATAAATATGTTGGAACAACACCATCAACATTATCATAGAATGTTGAGACAACATCAACATCATCATCATCAAAACAAAGTGTTGGGACCACATCATCATCATCATCAACAACACATAATCATGTCATCAGTATAGAGTATTGAGACCACATATCATCACCATCATCAACATCATAAACGTAGTGTTGTCATTAGCATAGAGTGTTGGGACCACATCATCATTCCCTTAGGACATTTGACCCAACATCTCGGTGGGTGCTCTGATAGATCCACCTCGCGTATGTCTAGCTTACTAACTCTTTTAGGCCAAACAATCCTAGCTACAAAAATGGATCTACTTGGGGACGAAGTAAGCCTTATCTGTCTTACTAACCCTTTGGGGCCAAACAAGCCTAGCAAGGCATACTAATCCCTATTAGATGTACAGCTTTGGGGTTCATCCTTCATGAGACTTGTTGTGTCAAGTCTAGAACCTATGTTGTATTAGGTTAAGATCCTCTCCATGATACTTGTTTTATCAATTCTGAAACTCATGTTGTATTAAGTTCACTAACTTATTTTGTTAAGTTAAATATCTTGTATTGTATCAAGGTATGAAATTGATCAAGTCATATTTGAGAGAGATGCTTGTACTAGGATATTATGGTTAAGATGATGACCTTATGTTAAGGTATGCGACTTTTGTTGTATGAAGTCTAGAACTTATGGTGTATTGAGTTCACATCACTTATATTGTATTAAGTCTCAAGGATATACTATGTGATGTATGGATATTCATGGTTAATAGGTGCTACAAGTATCCTGTAGGGATTAACTATGCCTAGAGTGATTTTATTTAGCATGTGAGTATATGGCCTTGTTATATTTTTAACATTAATCTTAGCATAACATTAGGATCTTTAACTAAGAGAACAACAAGCACAGCAATCAAACACAAAAGACAATGAACACATCATTTTTCCTCGGGGAAACCATAAATGGAGAAAAACCATAACTTCCTCAGAGATAGAATAAGCACCAAAGTAAAACCCAAAACAGTAAGTGATCTCCCGACAGCAGTAACCTTCTTTCTATCTAGCCCCAGTGTCTTCTCCTTCCTTAGCTATGTGATACACTTGAGTGTGAGTGAGATGTGATCTAAATAGAGAGTCCAACTCTCTATTTATACTAATTCGGACATGGCTAAAACCCTAGTAGGGCCGACCTCTCTAGGAGAGTCTAATAACCCTAGTGCCCCGGAACTGTGGGGATTGTAACCCTTAGACAATAGGAGGGTTACCCATAATGACTTGACATGACTTGTTTACAATATAGATCCTCTCGATAGGAACATTGGGGCATGACATGACACAAGTACATCTTGGAATAAACATTGGGTTGCAATAGATAAGAAATACAAGTAAATACATTCTGAAGTTACAATTACATCAACACTCCCTCTTAACTAGGAAGGTATTCTCTCAACACAATTTTCATCACCGGTCTTCTTCTCTGGATCATCTCATCATATGTATCTTCAAGTCATATTTGTCTTAAATTCATCTTTGGCTTTGGATCTAGATCATTACTCGACCTGGATCATCATCACTGGATCTGGATCATCACTCGATCTGGATCATCATCACTAGATCTGGATCATCACTCAATCTGGATCATCACTGTTGGATCATCATTACTGGATCATCACGGGCGCTATCTCTTTATTCTTCTTGTCATAGGAAGTTCTACAGAGCCAGCCCTTTTCCATTATAGTTGTAGGCCTACCCTCAATGTAGGTCTTCTTTAGCGCTTATATCTGACACCAAGTCAGAATGGCCCATCCAACACTTACATATGACCTACTTGTCAGAAAGGCATGCCCAACACTCACATCTGATCATGTAGGAACCAATCATACAATCACATCAGAAAGTCCCATCACTCACATTAACTAGCATTATAGGACACAACTACTATCATCTGTGAAAAGGCTTAGCACTTACAACCACCAGCATGATAGGAAACAACTACTATCATCTATGGAAAGGCACATCACTCACATCCACCAGCATGGTAGGACACACCTACTACCATCTGTGGAAAGCCACAGCACTTACAATCACCAGCATGGTAGGACACACCTACTACCATCTGTGAAAAGGTGCAGCACTCACATCCACCAGCATGATAGGACATACCTACTATCATCTGTGGAAATGCTAGCACTCACATCCACCAGCATTATAGGACACACCTACTATCATCTGTGGAAAGGCTCTACACTTACATCTAATCATGTGGGAACACATCCCTTGGTCACATCAGAATGGCTCTCAGTCCCAGACTAAGGGTTCCTGGTGCCTCACCAGGTAGCTCCATTCTAAGAATGGCGGTAGCCCTTATATATGGCACTAAGTCAGAATGTCCAACACTCACATTTGACATGGAAGGAACCTAATCCTTTAGCCATGACAGAATGGCTCAGCCCTTACATCTGATCAAGTGGGAACACATCCCTCTATCACATCATAATGGCCATTCACTCATATCTGATCATGTGAGAACACATCTCACAGTCATATCAGAATAGCCCTTAGTCCCAAACCAAGTATTCCTGGTACCTCACCAAGCAGATCCATTCCAAGAATGGAAATAGCCCTTATACCTGATCATGTAGGAACCAATCCTACAGTCATATCAGAATGGCTAAGCACTCATATCTGTCATGGAAGGAACCAATCCTCTCACCATGAAAGAATGGCTCAGCCCTTACATTTGACCATCGAAGGAACCAATCCTCTCACCATGTCAAAATGGCTATGGGTCTCATTTTTTTCCATTGGAGGAAACCTCGATCTGGAGAACACCAAGCTTCTCCTTGAAGTACTCTAAATTCACCATAGCCAATGGCTTCATCAACACATCAGCTATCTATTCCTTCGTTGTAATATACTGGAGCTTTATTGCTCCCCTCTACACCATATCCCTGATATAGTGATAATTGATCTCGATATGCTTCGACTTGTCATGGAACACTGGATTCTCTGACAACTTCACGCAACTCTGGTTGTCACAATGTATACAAGTAGCATCCAACTGGAGATCAAGTAAATCAGACAGTAGCTTCCACATCCATACTGCCTCACAACTAGCTGAACAAGCTACAACATACTCTGATTTAGCTGTACTAAGTGCCACACAGGATTTCTTCCTACTAAACCAAGAGATCACACCTGATCCCATATTGAAGCAACACCCTGAAGTGCTCTTCCTATCAATGGCACTGCTTGCCCAATATGAATCAACATAACCCTCTAGGTTAATCTTCTGATTTTCCTTGTACTTGAGCACATAATCAGTTCTACCCCTTAGGTACCTCAGAATATGCCTTGTAGCAATCAAGTGAACATGTATCGGATCTGTCAGGAACTGGCTCAAGGTGTTCACAACAAAGAAAATATCTGGTCTCGTGTTTGTCAGGTACATCAAGGACCCAATCATCTAACGATACATCGTAGCATCAACTGTCTCTGATGAAGCATCTCTCAATAGCTTCAGGTTCGATGCCATAGGTGTGGCCATAGCCGTGCAGTCCATCATCCCAAACCTCTTCAGGATCTCTAATGTATATTTACCTTGTCCCAGGGAAATCTCATCTGCATTCTACCACACCTCCATGCCTATAAAATAATGCATCATTCCCAAGTCCTTCATTTCAAACTCGGCAGCAAGATTCCTCTTCATATCAGCAATCAACCCATCCATACCTATTACAAACATATCATCTACATATAGTAGGAGCATCACTGGGTTGCCATCTTCAACCTTGTAGTAAAGGTTGGAATCTGCTTTACTCTTAGTAAAGCCTAAAGTGGATAGAAAGCTATCAATTCTATCATACCAAGTCCTGGGTGCCTGTTTCAAACCATACAGGGATTTCTTTAATCTGCATACATGAGACTCTTTGTCATGTGTCTCAAAATTGAGTGGTTGCTCCACGTACACTTCCTCTTCCACTACACCATTCAAGAAAGAAGTCTTGACATCCATTTGGTGTATCTTCCATTTCATCACTGCAGCCAGAACAAGTACTGATCTGATGGAAGTGTATCTGGTTACAGGAGTAAAGGTTTCTTCATATGCTATACCTTCTTTCTGGGAGAAACCACGAGCAACAAATCTTTCCTTATATTTCTCTATACTACCATCTGTAGCATGCTTGATCTTGTAGATCCATTTGGAAGTTACAACTTATTTCCCTTCTGGTCTTGTTACAACATCCCAAACATCATTCTTCATGATCGAATAATACTCTTCGATCATAGCATCCTTCCATTCTTTTCGTTCTACCACTTCTTCATAATTGGAAGGTTCTTTATCAATGGGATCACATAGTAATGCTACATACCCGGAGCAGGATCTGGTCCTCTTTCTTTATCTGTGATTCTCTTCTAGAGCCCCATATATTTCTACACCTTGGATAACTTCTCATACCCAAGCAGGTTTCCTCTTGTGAGGATTCTTTTCCTAAGGTGGATCTACAGTTCTTTGTGGTTTTTCAAATTCTCGATCTTCTTCTTGAGCTTCTTCATTCATGGTTGTGTCATGAATCCTGGGTGCTTCTGCTTCTTCAGATTCTTCAGTAGGTTTCTTTCTGGATTTGTTGTAATTTGTGTCTTCATCAAATGTCACATCCCTATTCATATCAATCTTCTTGAATCCTGGGAAGTATATTCTTTAATCCCTAGAGTTTTCAGAATATCCCACAAATATACCCTTCTTACCTGAAGGATCTAATTTTGTTCTCTTCTCTCTTAGAATGTGTACATACATAGGACAACCGAATATTCTGAGATGGCTGAATTCTGGTCTCTTGCCGAAGAAGACTTCTTTGAGATTCTTTTTCTCGAGTACTCTATATGGAGTATAGTTCTGTACATACACTGTTGTTCTGGCAGCTTCCACCCAAATATGCATAGGAAGATCTTGATCATGAAGCATTTCTCTTGCACCTTCCATGATATTTATATTCTTCCTTTCTGTAACTACATTCTATTGTGCATTATAAGGAGTGGACAACTCCCTCTTACTCCCTGAGTTTTTGCATTGCTCTTTGAATTCATTTGAAGCGAATTCTCTGCCATTGTCTGATCGAAAGGTCTTGATATTCTTTTCAGTGTGATTCTCAATCAAGGCTTTGAATTCCTTGAACTTCATGAATACTTCATCTTTGTTCTTCATGAAGTAAACCCATGTCTTCCTAGAAAATTCATCAATAAAAGAAACATAATATGCATACCCACTTAGTGAGCTTGATGAAATAGGACCACATACATTAGAGTGGATGATTTCCAAGATTCCTTTGGCGTTTCTTTCGCTACTTAGGAATGTCTTCTTTGTATTCTTTTCTTTCGCACATCCTTTGCAGACCCCATCATGTATTGCTTGGATTTCTGGAAGACCTTCAACAGCTTTTCTTGCAATAGGTAGTGCTCTGTAATGAACATGTGCAAGATTTATATGCCAAAGTTCATTTGGCTCTACTGTGTCATGGACCAATGCTTGTTCTAGATGGCCATTTAATTTGTACAAACCTCCTTCTTGTTCTCCAATCACTACTACATCATCGATGGTATTTCCTTTTGGCCACATGATGACTTGACCATCTATGAATGCAACCCTCATTCCTTTTGCATCTAATGTAGATATGGAGAGAAGGTTCTTCTTGAGTCATGGCACAAACAGTACTTCCTTCATTGTCATATACTTTCCAGAGTCTAGTTTATAGGAGGATTCCACACTACCTTTTATTGGATACTAGTAGTCATATCCTAGATTCACCTTGTGAGGTGATTCATGTTCTGATATTTTCACAAATGATTCCTTGAATCCTATCATATGCTTGGAATCCCTATTGTCTATAAGTCAATCAGTGCTTCCATGAGTAATGTTTCCCATAAGAGCAGAAATCAAAACATATTCATCTTCACTGGAAGAATCTTCACTTTCATATCTGGTTTTCTTCTTGGAAGGTTCATCATCCTCTGCAACATGAGCATGATGCCTTCTCTTGTTTCCATTCTTCTTATGAGAGTTAATATTGTTTCTAGGATAGTATTTTGCAAAGAGTCCTCTTTCATCACATGTATAACATCTCAATCTAGATAGGTCCTTTCTAATGTTATCTTTATGGTAAAAGTTCTTACCTTTGGAGTGATGATGGTTTCTTCTGCCTTTCTTAGAGTGAACTATGAGGGCTTAATATTCACTTCCCATCTTCTCTTCTTGAGCTGCTATCCGAGGTTCTTCTTGAGAGAATTCTTCCCATAGTTTGCTGAACTTGAAAAACTCATTTCTGGCATAGATTCCTTGGATGAATGAATCCCATGACCTAGGGAGGCCATTCAGTGTTGTCATCACAATTTCTGCATTCTCCACTTCTTCATCTACAGCTTCTAGTTGTTCTTTGATCTGGGAAACCCTTGTGAAGTAAGACTGGATGGTATCAACATTCTGGATCTTTACATTCTTCAACTGATTCCTTAGAGTCATCTTCCTATTGATGTTCTTCCCTTCAAATAGTTTGGTTAGGGAATCAAACATAGCTTTAGGTGTCTTGAGAGAGGACACCTGTGGGATGAGGTGATCCTTTATAGAATCAGCAATGATTCTCTTTTCCATAACCAACTTCTTCTAATGTAAGGCCTTTTCCTCATCTCTCTCTAGAACTAGAACCTCCTCACTGATATAGGAGTCCAACTCATTTTCTTCTAGGACCAGGGAGATCCTATACTTCCAAGCTCGGAAGTTATTAGCTCCCTCAAGATTTTGATCAAGCTTGGTATGATGGGACATCTTAACTGAGAACCTCAAATGGAAATACAAAAGATTTATATCTTACCAGGTCAAGATGTCGGATCTGGATTTGGAGCTTAAAATCCTCCAGAGATGGTTCAATTGCAAATTAGTGTTTTTCTTTTCTAGAGTTTTGTCCAACAAATTCCTTTGAATTTTATCCCTAACTTCAATTTTAGGGGGGAGATCAATCCAGGCCTGGGCTCATTGAAAAATTTCTCTTCTATGAAAATCCCTAATTTTCGGCAGCAGTGTCGGTTCCAAAACTAAAAAACCTCAGAATTGGATTCTACTTTGACAGAAATATGCACCCTAGGGAGGAGAGTTATTCCAACCTTATTTTGTTGAAAATCTATGGAGAGAGATCCACAAAGTAGGAATCCCTAGTTCCTGCAGCTACACAATGTCTTCTTCTCACATTGTCTCTGATACCATGTTAGATTTTTAACATTAAGCTTAGCATAACATTAGGATCTTTAATTGAAAGAACAAAAAGCACAGCAATCAAACACATGAGACAATGAACACAGTGTTTTTCCTTGGGGAAACCATAAATGGAGAAAACCCCACAACTTCCTCAGAGATAGAATCAGCACTAAAGTAAAACCCAAAATAGTAAGTGATCTCCCGACAACAGTAACCTTCCTTCTATCTAGCCCCAGTGTCTTCTCCTTCCTCAACTATGCACTACACTTGAGTGTGAGTGAGATGTCATATAAATAGAGAGTCCATCTCTCTATTTATAGTAATCTCGACATGACTAAAACCCTACTAGGGCTGAACTCTCCAGGAGAGTTTAATAACCGTAGTGCCCCGAAACTACGAGGAATTTAACCCTTATACAATAGGAGGGTTACCCACAATGACTTGACATGACTTGTTTACAATATAGATCCTCCCGATAGGAACATCACGACATGACACGACACAAGTACATCCCAGAATAAACATCGGGTAACAATAGATAAGAAATATAAGTAAATACATTCTAAAGTTACAATTACATCAACAGGCCTGTGGTAACACATAGGATCATAGGTTCGGAACAATTATTATGAGTATTATATGATATAGAAATAATTAAAACAAAAATGGACCATGTAGATAAATTGAATACGAGCACAAAGATAGAGAGAGAATTTGAATTTCCCATGTATGCCTCCAAGTGAACTTGAATTAGTAAGAAATCAATTGAGTCTTGGTTGTGATAAAATAAGTTCAAATAACTAAAGAATCAACTCCTTAATTTATGCAAGTGGTTGGTGAAGATGAAACTAATGCAGAAGCACTAGTTACATTTAGTTTTGTTCAATTCTAATAAGATTTGTTTACTTAAACTCAGTTCTATTCATTTATGTTCAGTTACATCCAGTTCTATTTGCTTACATTCAATTTTGTTCATTTACATTAAGTTCCTTTCAGTTAAATGCAATTCCATTCAGTTCAGTTCAGTTCATTTAGTTAACAACTCTTTTAAAGGCAGTTAAACTCAGTTAATTAGTGGGGGCACATGGTTGAAGATGAGACAATGTTCTCAATGTTAACAAGTTACTGAAGCATGCAAATATTCACTACCTTCCTTGTATGACCTAATTTGACTTGTTATTAAAGTTATATGCAATTGGAAATATCATTAGAGTCTTCCATTTTATCTCTCCTCTCTTGTTCTCTTGAAAAAAACCAATATGTTATTGTGTTGTATTCATTCTTTACTGATTATCAATCATAATATAAGATTGTTTGCTGGGTTTTTTATCCTGCGAATCAGTGGAGGGTTTTCCTAGGGTATATCTCGTGTTCTATGGTTTGATTTATTTATGTCATTGGATTGTTGATGAGATCTATATACACTAAAATTTTGGATTAAAGTTTAAAAGTTCAATTTTCTTCACATTTTCTTAATCACTAACAAGGTATTAGAGCAAGGGCATGAAGGAGCTCAATTTTAACCATGCAATCTAAATCCTACATGATCTTCAATTATTGAGCAAATAGCTTGTAGTCATGGCATCCATCTAAGTCCAATTGGAAGACCGAATTGAAGGTCCTTCCAAATTAAATACATGAAAGGGTGAATTCAAGAGCAAGTCAATATGCACCATTTTCATCACTTTTCAGGAGACAAATTTCATGGAGACATTCTGATCAATTCGTGAGGAATCATACAAAATGGTTAAAAAATCACTTCTGAAATGGGTTGATCTAGCTTAATCACAAGCATATTTCAAAAATTCTAAATTGTTTGAGATATATGATTAGGTCTTTGAATATGAAAATCTGAGAACTCATGTTATGGTCATTTTCCCAAATTGGACGAATTGATGGAATAACCACGATATTAGTGGTTACATTTTATCATTATTTAATTGATATTGGGTGTAATGAGATCCTAATAGGGTTTATAACTCATTCAAAGAAGAAGAGGATGATCGTTGGAATAATTTTTCCCCTCATACAAGAGAATTCGCTTTGGTTGCATGGGATCCAGTTTCTCCATGCAGAGATTCACTAGCTCCTGCATGCATTCAAATTTGCAAGGAGATCAAGACCCAAGGACTCCAGTAATATTCACAAGGAAGGAAATATAAAGAGGGAGTATGAAACCCAATAAAATATAAGTACCCAATTTTTTTATTATATGCTATTTATATCTATATTTTTTTGAATGTTTTCATTATAGTCATATAGAGATTCATATTCCTAAGATTAAGAATTGTGAGAATATATGTTGATTGCCTTTCATTTATTTGCAAATAAACAAAATTGATAAGATATCACTATACAACATGCATTATAAAAGATGAATATAGAACATGCATGATTGTTTTATAAAATATGAATATAGAGCATATATGATTGTTCATAACATATGAATATATCTAGAATGCATGATTATTTTATAAAATATGAATATAGAGCATGCATGATTGTTTTATAAAATATGAATATAGAGCATGCATGATTGTTCATAAGATATGAATATAGAGCATGCATGATTTTTTTTTATAAAATATGAATATAGAGTTGCATGATTGTTCATAAGATATGAATGTTAGGCTGCATGATTGTTCATAAAGATATGAATATAGATATGCATGATTATTCATGAGATATGAATGTTGCGCTACATGATTGATTCATGAGGTATGAATATTGGGCTGCATGATTATTCGATTATCATATGCTTTTAAAAAATCAGATTTTGTTTCATCACAATCTATATTCTTGGGATTAGGAATGATGTTATGGTATAAACATGATTAAAAAAATATGTTACACTATTTATATTTTATTGGTAAATAGATAAATTCATGTTGAGAAGAATAAGGGCTTGCATAAATCTTCATCATATCTAAATATAGGACTGATATAGAACTAAAAAACATTACATGAAGTGTGAATGGGGTTATGTCGAAACATTGATTTAATGTGTACATAACTAAATTTAATGTGTGCATACATTTCTCATGCTAGATGAAGAGCGCCTTTGTGGTTTTTCTCGAATGGGTTTCCACGTTAACTACTATGTCGAATGTATGAATGGTGAATGTGTTTGAGGTGGATGTATTTATGTTGCGCTGAGTGAATCTCTATTTATTTTCATAGAAAGAGTATGTTTATATATGCTGCACTATTATTATAAATTTGTGAAAGTATTTTTGATGCATTGGGTTGTTGATATAATACTTCCATAAGGAGGAATGATGTCGTAGCTTGGTTGTGTAGAATAAGTGTCAAAACCACACCCATCATCCTTATTGAATCTCCTTGGAATGTTTCCAAGGACATTATATCCCCCACCTAACTATGGAAACTTGGTTCTGACAGTTACCCATAAGGAAGATATCTCGGGTGAGACTGCATGTGCGTTGTAGGAGCTACCAACCGAGCCTTGCTATGTTGGGATGATATCTTGGGCCTTGTTGTGCTAAGCATAAGGTACTGAACCACTGCATATACATTGAGGTATTCATGTAATTAAAATTTGTGAGATATGGTTATACTAAAACATTGGTTATAATGTTTTACATGTCAATATGTGTTGTTTGTCATTATGCAAGGTTGTTAATAAATTGATTGAATTTAGCTTGTAGGGAAAAAAACTATGTCCTGACCTACAAGAAAAATGACATGCTATGAATGAAGAGAAATTTTGATGGCTGATCCTGAAAGAGAACATGATGCTTTGAAGAAAGAAGATTTTGGTAGCAGATTGGGAGGTTCTTATGTATTAGGAAGAAGTCAAAATAGAATCCCTAATCCTATTATGAGAGATGTTAATGCTCTTTAAGATAATTAAATTATCTTATTTACATTCATGTGTCAAGAATATCTTCAGACATAGATGAGGATGAAGTCTCAGTGATGGAGGATCCAAATTACATTCTCACATTCACATGGTGAGAGGGAGTTTCTAGTCTCGATAGCTCCTGAAGAACCAGTGTAATTGGTTAACGTACCTCCTATAAAAAGGGAGACCTGCATGATTCTCATAATTCAGAAGGAAGTTAAGAGAAATATTGAATAATTGTGTTATGATTCTTATGATTAGGGGTGTGGCAATCACCACACAAATATTTTCTTCAGTTAAAGAAAATATGTAGTAAAATATCCGAAAGATTTTCTAGATGATGGACTACAAATCCATGGCCACACATCTAAAGATAAATATGAGATTTTTAATCCTTTTTTTGGATTTGGAGGATCTCAAGTTAGTTGAGATGTATTTGGTTAGTCACAGGTCCCAATATATATTATATGCTTTACTGTTTGTACATAGAAATGTAAAAATAATGTGTTATGGTACCTACTTGGTACAAGTGTATGTGGACTCGAATATGTCTTGGTCAATGAAATGGAGATTCAAAGATATATGAATTCTTACTAGTGCATTGATCAAGGAAGATCAAATATGTTGCTTCAGGTAGAGCATGTTATAAAGAAGTAAAGATTTATGAGGTTCCTCGCAAGTTATATTTGAGACATAGTACATATCCACAGATGAACATCATTGCCAACATTCTTACTAAGCCTATTTTTGGGTCAATATTGGTATGGTACATAAGAAATACCATAGTTGAAGAGGGAGTATTGATGTGTTAGAATAATCAACCCATAGTTAGCTACCTTAGACATTAAATTAATCATTTTTGTCTTATTTTCCTAGTTTCATGGTTCCACCTTATGCAAGTTGTCATCTACCTATCCATAGTGGTCAAACTTGCCTATTTTGACTCATGGAGCACTTGGGAAACATCAAGGAATCAATTCTACTTTATTCCTAGCCTCCTAGGTGCCCTTCTGCTTTTCTGCTTTATTGTCTGCTTTTTCAGTGCTTTAAGGCAATTGGGAAAGTTTGACTAGGTGAGGTTAACTAGTTTTTTGTCCTCCACATCCTCCACTCTTTTCTCCTATGAAAAGCATGTATGATTTGTCCTTCCATCACCTTTTATCTTTCCTAAGTGATTTTTCCAATTCGTGAGCTCCTTAGCTTATTTGGAAACTACTTTATGCACCTGTGGGGGAATTGCTTAATTTTAGTAAGCCTGCTTTTGACTAGATTCGAATTGCCTCCTCATGTATTCAAATCCCTTATGTAATTATTTAATCCAGCAACATATTATGTTATAGGGTTGGCTATTGTACACTGAGTTAATACAGTTTAGTGTTCAGCTCCATATCCAGTCTCTTTTGTGAGTGATTTTGCATGTACAATTGATAATTGTTGTGAGTAAAATTGTTCTATCACTGGGTTCAATTTCCACATGGTATCAGATCCATTGTAGATATATTTCTCTCCTTCAAATTTGTTTTGCAGGTTCAACATCAGTGACTGGGAGCCTTCTACTGACAGCCGAGACAATTTCTGAGCTATGGATCAATCTCAGAAGATCATCTTGACTCCCTTCAATTTCTTTGAATGGAAAGCAGAGATGGAGATACTGTTGAGGGTGAAAGGCCTCTACAGGGTGACTATGGCAACAGAAGCAGAGCCCAACGCAGCTGCAGAGAAGATAAAATGGCACAACAGGAGGGATGAGGCCTATGGTCTCTTGTGTTTGAGTATTTCCAGAGACCTCCTTTTCCATCTTGATGGATTGAAATCACCGAATGAAGTATGGGAGAAGCTTGTTGATCTTTTTGGAAAGACAGATGAGATGAGGGGACATCAAATCGAAAATGAACTGATCTCCCCTAGTCCAAATAGCTTTGAATCCCTGCAACTCTATTTCTCCAAGTTCAAAGCACTTGTTTTGCAGCTAAAACAATGTGGGATCGAAAAGAAGGATGATCAGATGGTCTTGGACATACTCTGGAAGCTTGGCCGTAACTATTCAGTGTTTGTTTTGACCTTCTATGCCACAAAATTGACAGCTCGAACTTGGAAGATGCCTAGCCTTGCAAATTTCATGGAATCTCTCACACAAGAACAGGACAAAATAGTGATGATGGGCACCATCAAACCATCCAAAGACTAAGTTTTGGTTACCGGAGATTCGAGGGTGGATTCAAAAAGCAAAAATAAATCTAAAAATCCACCTGAGAAAAAGAGAGACAAGAACAAGTCTCCGAAGGAGACACAAGGTTCCAAGAAGAACTACCAAAAGAAGAAGAATAAAGGAGAAATGAGAAAGTGCACATACTGTAATAACGGAAATCACACTGAAAGCTCCTGTATGAAAAATAAAATAGACATGCTGACCCAACTCCTGGAGAAGAATGGCATCTCCCTTCCAGAAAGCTCAAAGAAGAGGGAAGGAGGATCAAGTTCAGAAGAAAGAGAGAGAGTTCATGCATTGGTTGCTGGCACATCAAGCTCACCTAGTTTCATCATTGATTCTGGAGCTTCAAGACATATGGTTTCAAACAAGGAGGCATTCTCCTCACTTGACATGTTGAAAGGTCCACCAATAGTACTGGGAGATGACTCTCTCACCGAAAGTTTGGGCAAAGGGAGGATTGATCTTGATCATGGTCAGTTCATCAATGTGTTGTATGTTCATGGTCTTGCCTCCAACCTCGTATCAGTGTATCAGATGAATCACACTGGGTCTCCAAAGAAGGTCATATTCTCCCCTGATGAAGTTGAGATCACAGATATCTCAAGTGGTAAATTCATTGCAAAAGGAGTTGCAAATCATACTTCGAAGGTATACATGTTCTCACACTTCCTACCCTACTCAAACCCCTCTGTTCTTCTGATTCATGCTAATGAAGCAAGAAAGATTTGGCATGAAAGATTTGGCCACCTAAATTACAAGTATATTTCTGATCTTAGTGAAAAAGAGATGGTCATAGGGTTACCAAAGATAAAATTTTCCAAAGGATTCTGCCAAGGTTGTATCCTAGGGAAACACCCATAGCATAAATTTGAGAGAGCTAGTCATGAGAGAACCTCTGAACCCCTCGAGTTGATCCACAGTGATGTTTTTGGCCCATTCCCTCATATGTTCATGATTCAGGCCAAATATGAATTGACTTTCATCGATGACTTTTCCAGGTATTGCTGGGTTTACTTCCTGAAACACAAGTCTGAAGTTTTTGGCATATTCAAAGTCTTTAAGGCTTTGGTTGAAAACCAGTCTAGGAGGAAACTCAAAGTCATCAAATCTGAAAATGGTGGTGAGTATGTCAAGTATGAGTTTATTAAATATTGTGCAGATGTAGGTATTTAGATGCAGCATTCTATCCCTTACACACCACATCAAAATGGTGTTGCTGAGTGGAAGAACAGATCACTGAAGGAGATGGCAACATGCATGATGGAGGCCAAAACTTTGCCACCAAAGTACTGGGCTGAAGCTATCAACTATGCAGCCTATATCCAGAATAGGGTCCTCATAAACAACTTGATGGTATGAAACCTTTCAAAGCATGGAGTGGGCACAAGCCAGATGTGACCCATTTCAGGATTTTTGGCTCAAGGGTTTGGGCTAGAATTCCAATAGAAAAGAGAAAGGCTTTGCAGCCCTAAAGCCAAGAGTGTCTATTTTTTGGGTACTCTGAATATTCAAAAGGGTACAAGCTGATAAATTTGAGCACAAACAAATCCTTCATCGAAAGGTGTGTTCAGTTTCAAGAAGAACCCCTAGCAACAGTGGAAGTTAGAGAAGCCTCTTCACCACCAGATCCTCTTAAAGTAAGTGAAGAGTTTGTTGAACATGCTGATTCTGATATGTCTGATAGTGATTAGTTTATTGCATATCCTAACATCCCTATAAGGCCAAAATGGGGAGCCAATACCATTCATGTAGCAGGAGAGCTAGCTGGGAATCCCAATGACCCTAGGAGGACTAGATCTCAATTTGAGAGTGTTATGTGCATGAAGGATCCTATGTTTGCTGAGAAATGCTATCTGATGGTGGAATAAGATCCTTAGACATATGAATATGTAGCAGGAGATCCAATATGGCAAGCATCCATGAAGGAAGAGTTCATCTCACTCCAGAAGAGCAACACTTGGGAGCTAGTGGATCTTCCCCCAGGGAGGAAGCTAGTTCAGTGTAAGTGGGTGTACAAGACCAAATTTGCTGCTGATGGTTCACCTATGAAGTAAAAGGCCAGATTTGTACCCAAGGGATACTCATAGGTTCATGGCATATATTACAATGAGACTTTTGCACCAGTGGAAAAGATGGACTCCATCAGGCTAGCCTTAGCCATTGCAGCTTCAAAGCAATGGGAGGTACATCACATAGATGTACAGTGTGCCTTCCTAAATGGATATATCACTGAAGAGATATAAATGCATAAGCCTCAAGGATTTTCTACTAACCCATCTCTTGTGTGCAGGTTGAGAAAGTCATTGTATGGGCTAAAGCAAGCCCCCAGGGCTTGGTATGCCAAGATTGATAGCTTCTTGCTATCACTGAATTTTGTTCGGTGCAAATCAGATCCAAATGTCTATTTGAAGTTAATTAATGGTTCATTAATGATAATTTTTTTATATGTTGATGACCTTCTCATTACAGGAAGCTCAAAGGATGAGATTGCTTCCTTGAAGGGTGCAATGAACCAAGCCTTCTCCATGACAGATTTGGGGCTCTTAAGCCAATTCTTGGGGCTTGAGATTGCTCAAACCAAAGCTGGAATCAAGGTGCACCAGTCCAAGTATGCCTTGTATTTTCTGAACAAATTCAAAATGATGGATTGCAAGCCAAGCAAGACTCCTTTCCTTTCAGGAGTGAAGCTGGAAGAAGCTGATTCTTCACCTATGGTAAACAATACACTGTATAGGAAATTGATTGGATGTTTGTTGTATCTTACACATACTAGACCTGATATTTATTATGCAATAAGTGTGGCTTCTAGATACATGGATCAGCCTCATGATATCCATTGGAAAGCAGCCAAAAGGATCCTTAACTTTGTTCAGGGAACAAGGACACATGGGATATTCTATAAAGAAAAATATGATCTTGATTTGATTGGGTTTACTGACAGTGATTGGGCAGGTGATAGCACAGACATAAAGTCCACATCAGGATATGTGTTCATGCTTGCAAAAGGGCCAATCAGCTGGTCAAGTAAGAAACAGAGTGCCATTGCACTCTCATCTACAGAAGTAGAGTACAGAGGAGTTGTAAATGCAACAACTCAATGTTTATGGTTGCAGGGGTTACTTGGAGAGTGTGGCTTCGAATTAGACTACTCAACTACCATCTACTATGATAACCAGAGTGCCATTCAAATCTGCAATGATCCAGTTCAAAGTAGAGAACCAAACACATTGAGATCCATATGCACTACATCAGAGAGCTTGTGCATGATGGCACCATTCACCTACTCTTCTGTTCATCTTCAGAACAAGTAGCTGATATCTTCACCAAAGAATTTTGTGAGAAGACCTTCAGCAATCTCAAATCACTACTGGGGATTGCTGATCATGCTATGAATCATGAGTGAAGACAATATTTCCAAATTTTGTTTTGCAGTCCATGTTTAAAGGAGGATTTTCCCATGTGGTTTTTGCCTCTTTCCTTATTTAAATGGACATGCAGCATGTAAAGGGTGACTAAGCCTTGTTGCTAGGCCCTATAATTTACTAATATATTACTCATAAGTCAAGCTTAAGGGGGAGTTTTAAAATAATCAACCCATAGCTAGCTACCTTAGACATTAAATTAATCATTTTTGTCTTACTTGCCTAGTTTCATGATTCCACCTTATGCAAGTTGTCATCTACCTATCCATAGTGGCCAAACTTTCCTATTTTGACTCATGGAGTGCTTTGGAAACCTCAAGGAATCAATTCTGATTTATTCCTAGCCTCCTAGGTTCCCTTCTACTTTTTCTACTTTATTGCCTGCTTTTTCAGTGCTTTAAGGCAATTGGGAAAGTTTGACTAGGTGAGGTTAACTAGTTTTTTGTCCTCCACATCCTCCACCCTTTTCTCCTATGAAAAGAATGTATGAGTTTTCTTTCCATCACCTTTTATCTTGCCTAAGTGATTTTTCCAATTCGTGAGCTCCTTAGCTGATTTGGAAACTACTTTATGCACCTATGGGGGAATTGCTTAATTTTAGTAAGCCTGCTTTTGACTAGATTCGAATTACCTCCTCATGCATTCAAATCCTAGTATGTAATTATTTAATGCAGCAACCTATCATGTTACAGGGTTGGCTATTGTACACTGATTTAATACAGTTTAGTGTTTAGCTCCATATTCAGTCTCTTTTGTGAGTGATTTTGCATGTACAATTGATAATTGTTGTGAGTAAAATTGTTCTATCACTGGGTTCAATTTCCACATGATGTGTCTTCACATCAAGTACCAGATAAAGATTCCACAAGTTATTCATGATACATGACTCAGTAAACTAGGGGATATGATACCTTGTGGAGAGAATCCACATGAGCAAAGACATGGTCAAAGTCTTATAGACTATTGATAATCAAGAAGAGTTATAGTTTTAAATTTCAGAGAATAGTTAAACCTATTGGAGAAGTATTTGGGGTGTTGTAGTATAAAGAGAGTAATTACTCAAAAAGTGATCAGGCCTTGAATAACATCATAGAGAATGGAAAGCTCATAGAGAACTTCTCCACATAGCAGAAGATTCAAGAAGTCAAAAAATGTTGAAGAGTTAAAGAAAATATAAGACATTATTTCTACATGTTATTACATATTTTTTGTATAATGTTGCATATGATGGATTTAAATTCCATGGATTATAGTTTAAAGAAACTTTATTTAGGATAGGATCCAGATTATGCTACTATATGTATGTAGTTATTTGGTCTTTGAGAATACATGTTGTATCTTATGCTTGCTACTAGGCATATGTTTAAGTACCTTTTGAGGTACATTAGAATAACCTTTGTATTACATGGAATACCTATTATATGATTGTTCTATCAATCTATTGTTTTAGCTTGAGATAAGCATTCTAATTTGCGGCTAGTACTACACAATCTAAGTTTTTTGTGGCTACTACTATAGAAACAAGATGTATTTCTGAGAGTGCCTTAGAACAAAAATGTGTTTGTGGATAGTACTACATACTGAGGATTAGTGTAGCTTGGGAAGCTACCTACTAGGGTGAAATACTTGATCCTACAATTATTAAGTGTCAAGATTTCTAGAAATAACTATATATGTTTGTTATGATAAAACACATTTGAGATTAATTTTTACTTCATTGAAGTCATAGTCATGTAAAACGAATTCTAGTACATAGATATTAATGAGTAGATTTCCAATTTGTGACAAGCCTCTATCTGTGACAAAGTGCTAACACTTTTGAGATAAGCTTGGTGTGGAATGAAATTCCTTGTATGGAAGAGAATGTCTCCCTCGTTGAGAGGGAGTGTTAGATGTACAGCTTCAGGAGTCATCCTCCATGAGACTTATTGTGTCATGTTCACAACTTATGTTGTGTTAAGTTCAAATCCTCTCCATCATACTTGCTGTGTCAATTCCCAAACTTATGTTGTATTAAGTTGACTAACTTATTGTGTTAAGTTAAATAGCTTGTGTTGTATCAAGATATGACCTTGATCAATTCTTATTCAGGAGAGATGTTTATACTATGATCTTATGGTTAATATCATGACATTATGTTAAGGTCTGAGAATTCTATTGTATAAAGTCCATAACTTATGGTGTATTAAGTTCACATGACTTATGTTGTATTAAGTCTCGAGTTTATACTATGTGATGTATGGATATTCATGGTCAATAGGTTCTACATGTGTCCTTTAGGGATTAGCTACCCCTAGAGTCATTTTCTTTAGCATGTGACTATATGACCTGGGATAATACATATGATCACAGGTTTGGAACAATTATTATTATTATGCTATAATATAGAATTATGGAAAACACATATGGAACATGCAAAGAAAATTAATACGAGCATAGAGATAGAGAAAGAACTTGAATTTCCCGTGTATGCCTCCAAGTGAACTAAAATTACTAATACATAACTTGAGTCTTAGTTGTGATAACAAAATGTTTAGTTAATTAAGGAATAAACTCCTTAATTTATGCAAGTGGTTGTTGAAGATGAAACTAATGGAGAAGCACTAGCAGCATCGAGTTCTATTTACTTCTATTATGTTTTGTTTGGTTACACTCAATTTTGTTTAGTTACATTTAGTTATGTTGAGTTACATTAAGTTTTGTTCAGTTACATTTAGTTCTATTTAGTTACATTGTTGTGTTCAATTACATTAAGTTCCATTTAGTTACATGTAATTCCATTCAGTTCACTTCAGTTGATTTAGTTAATAACTCAATTAGAGGTAGTTAAACTTAGTGAATTAGTGGGGGAACATGGTTGAAGATGAGACAATGTTCTCATTGTTAACAAGTTATTGAAGCATGAAAATATTCGCTACCTTCCTTGTATGACCTAATTTGACTTTTTATTAAAGTGTTATGCACTTGGAAATATCATTATAGAGTTCCATTTGATATATTCTCTCTTGTGCTCTTGAAAAAACAATATTCTATTGTGTTGTAATCATTCTCTGTTGATTGTCAATCATACTCTAAGATTTTTTGCTGGCCTTTTTATCCTCCAAATCAGTGGAAAGTTTTCCCAGGGTTTATCATGTGTCGTATGGTTTGATTTATTTATGTCTTTGTATTATTTATGAGATATACTTGAACTCCAATTGTGGATTAAATATTTAAAGTTCAGGTTTCTTCATATTCCGTCAATCACTAACAATCCCCTAACATCAAATAGGCATCGTCTAGCTTACTAACCCTTTCATACAAAACAATACTAGCCATAAATAACATACCTATACTAAGATACTCCATCATTTCAACATGAAACCTACCACATCATCATCATCATCATCACTCCCTCTTCCGAGGGAGGTCCTTTTGAACTACACCAAGCTTATCTTGGAAACACAAGGCATATGCTTAGTCAATATATCTACCACTTGTTCATATCTAGGAACATATTGGATCCATACAACTCCCTTTTGTACCATGTATTGAGTATATGTAACTGTATCTCTCTATGTTTTGACTTTTCATGAAATACAAGGTTCTCTTTCATCTTGACACAACTCTGATTATCACAGTATATATCATTCACATCATCACAAAAAATTAGGTGAACATGTCTGGTCTCCACCATATACTGACTCAGTGTATTTACATCAAAACATATATTTGGTGGAGTATTCGTCAAATACATCAAAGACGCAATAATCTGTAACTATAATGTAGCATCGACTATATATGAGGAATCATCATTCAACAACTTCAAGTTGGTCACCATTGGAGTATTCATTACTTTGCAATCCAACATCCTAAATCTCTTTAGGATATCGACAACATATTTTCCTTGATTTAGAAAATTTTCCTCTAGGAACTCCCATACTTCAAGACCGAGAAAATAGTGCATCATGCCAAAATATTTTATTTCAAATTCTACACAAAAATTCTTCTTGCATTCATCAATGAGATTTTCCTCACCTGCTAGGAATAGGTCATCAACATATAGCAATAGAATCATGAGTCCTTCACTTTCAAACTTATAGTAAAGGTTGGAATTTGCTTTACATTTGGTAAAGACTAAGCTCATCAGGAATCCCATCAATTCTCCTGTAACATTCTCTGGGTACTTTCTTTAACCCATATAGTGATTTCTTCAATCTGCATAAATGTGAATTTATGTCATGGGTTTCAAAACCTAGAGGTTGTTCAATGTATACCTCTTATTTTATCACAGCATCTATAAATGTAGTCTTTACATCCATTTGGTGTAGCTTCCATTTCATCTTGGCTTCCAAGGGAAGAATAGTTTTGATTGAGGTATATATTTCTACTGGTGAAAAATTCTCTTCATAATAAGTTCCTTCTTTTTATGATAATCCTTGAGCTACGAATCTTACCTTGTACTTATCAATACTTTTGTTTGTTAAAAGTTTTGTTTTGAATATCCACTTTGGACAAACAATTGACTTCTCTCTTGGAATTGGTACTTCTTCCAGCATTGCATCCATCCATTTCTTATTATTTTTAGCTTCTTCAAAACATGTAGGTTTTGTAACAACAATATTACACATCAAGGAAACATAGCTGGAATAGATCCTTGATATTTTGATTCCTTCTAGAGCTCCATAATTTTATAAACCTTGAATGACATTATGATCCCAACATGGTCTTCTTTTCTATGAGATCGTCTCTTGAGGCCTTCTGGTATTTTTTCTTCTTCAACATATTGAATCAGTATTTTACATGTTTCTTCAATTCTAGGGGATTCGTGTTCTTCTTCTCGATCTTCATCGGCATGGTTACTTATGTACTTAGTGAAAGCTACATATTCATCAAATATAACATATATTCTAATATCGATCTAGTGATAACATGGAATGTACACTCTATATTATTTAGACTAATCAACATATCCAACAAATATTACCTTCTTTTTGGAAGGGTCGAATCTTGTTATTTTATTGTTGGGAACATGTATAAACACAGACATCCCAAAATATTTAGGTGGTTGACTTCAGGATTCTCTCCATTAAACATTTATTCTGGAGTTTTTTTCCCAAGAGCTCTATGAGCAATTTTATTCTAAACATCTACTGTGGTTATATATGCTTCATCCCATAGATTCCTGGGTAAGCCTTGATCATGAATCATGGTTTTCATAGCTTCCATGATATTTCTATTCTTTCTTCATTCTAATCCATTCTATTTAGGATTATGGGGTGTGTTGATCTCCCTCTTATTCCCAGCTTCTTTGCAAAAATATTTGAATTCATTTGAAGTGAATTCTCCTCCATTTTCATACCTCAAGGTCTTAATCTTATTTTCACATAAGTTTTCCGGAAGAGCCCTGAATTCTTTAAATCTTTAAAATACTTCATATTTTGCTCTCAATAAGTAAATCCAAGTCTTACGGGAATATTCATATATAAAAGAAACATAATAAATATACATGCTTAATGAAGCGGTTTCCATTGGACCACATACATCTGAATGAACAATGTCCAAGATACCTGTTTCTTTACTGTTATTGCTTGGTATTCTTCTCTTGAACAGATCCTATGCAAAATACTTCATGATTGATTTGAATTTCTAGTATACATGTGACTACCTTTCTCACAATTGGTAGGGTTTTGTAGTTCACATAAGCAAGTCTCTTATGCCATAGCGCACATGGGTTTATGGAAATTGTTGTTAGAATTGAGTATGTATGTCCTTTCAGCTTGTAAAGTCCTCCTTCTTCTACAACAATCAGAACTGCATCATCTATTGTCTTTCCCTTTGGCCACATAAGTACCTCTCCATCTACAATATCAACTCTAAATCCCTTCTTATCTAGATCTAAGATAGAAAGTATATTCTTCTTCGATCCTGGGACATATAGGACTTCCTTAATCTTCATAGACTTCCTTGAGTCCAAATTGTAAAATAATTCTCCCATTCCCTTGATGGGATATTGATAATAATCTCCAATGTTTACTTTGTAAGGAGATTTGTTTTTACAAGACATTGAAAAGAATATTTATAACCTGTCATATGTTTGGAGGCTCCATTGTCTACAATCCAAGTGTCACTTCCATGAGAGACTGATCCAGTAAGGGATGACATAAAAAATATTCTTCATTGGAATAATCATCTTCGTTGTTCTTTTCTTTATCTGAGTCATCATCTGCAACTGCATGGGAATGTAACTTCTTGTTTCTCTTCTTGAATTGTTCTGGTTTGATTGGAAAATTTCTTTCAATGTGTCCTGCCTTTTGATAGATGAATCATTCAAAATATGAGAATTCTTTTTTGAGTCATGAGTCCCTTTAATTTTTTTTATTTACTTAGGGAGAATGATCACAGAACTTTCACTTATTTGATCATTTCATTGCATGAGCTCCCAAGTCTTGATATTCATTATCATTTATATTCTATGTTGGCTATTCTTCCTTCTTCTTGCACACATTATTCCAAATGTCATGTACCCATACCCCATTATCACGCATAATTAAATTTTTTATCGATAACCTTTACTATTCATCGAAACATAGGGCATGGCCGTGAACCACTTCTCAACATTTCCAACTATGTCATCATCCCTCCCATATTCCCTTGAGAAGTTTGACAATATGTAGGGAAAGGTATCAGAGGATATCGAACGTCAGAGAGAAAAATACAATGGAAATCAACGATCTCGAATGGTCCCGCAGCTGGAGCCAAATCAATGGCTCAGAATCCACTCACAAAAATCAACGGTGTGGAAAGCTCGAGTTGCGGGATCAGAAAGTTATGAAAATTGCAATATTACTTCCTACAACCTACAATCTGCATCGGGAACAAATCAACGACGGCAAGTCATCCCACGAAGATCAACGATTTGAAAACTTAAATTGCAGGATTGAGAATTTTGGAAATTACGACACCGCAATCCCGCATCCCACATCGAAAAAGACCGTTGTGGAACAAAAACTATAGAAAACTGTAATTCTCCAAAAACACATCCCCAATCCCACATCCTGCAAGTTACATAAAGGAAATTGCAGAAGGGGAAATTACGAAAACCAAGATCTGTGAATCGACATCTCGCATCCCACATCCTGCAGACTCCGTAAAGGAAGATTTCTATAAGGAAACTCAACTTTTTAACTGAAGTCTTGGATCGATTTGATCATTTAGGAAATTACCAATCTATCCAATCTACCCTACAACTTAGTTTAAAATGCATTGAGGGAAAAAATACATATATTCCTATAATTGCAGTTATTCAAAGGAACAATGCATCAATTCAACACAACAACATGTTCATCATATTCCATTAAGCAATTACAATGCAAGAAATACAATTGCAGAGAATTACATAGACAAGAACAATTATCTTCAACATAACTTGTCCCACAACCAGCTATGTCATTGCAACGTTCCACCCAACCATAGGCTAGTGCACTCATCAATTTCTCAGCGACACCACCACCCCCGAGCTAGGCATGATTTCCTCAAGGAATAAGGAAACACTAGAAGACTCATATATGGCTAAGGTGCAATAACACTCAGCCAAGCCAACACAATTGGGTTTATCAGGCTACAAGGGAAAACACACAAATCTATGGGTTTCACAGGCCACTCAGCCAAGCCATCTCATAGTTGGGTATCACAGATTAAACACAGTCAATCCAACCTTCACTTTAAGGACCAGTCAAGCCAATAGATGGGTTTGTCAAACTATAAATAGTCAAGCCATATCACTGCTTGGTTTATTATTCTAACTAGATAAGCCAACATTCACAGTTTGGTTTATCAGACTATCTAGCCAAAGGTTACTCATAAGGTCAAACTCAAAAAGACACAACAAAGACAACATATGGGTTTATCATGCTACCAACCAAGCCATCTCTCCAGTTGGGTTTATTAGGATTCTAAGGCAATGGGTAGGAAGAACTGCTAAGCTAGTGACATCATCTATAGATCGAAGAAAACCTTCACAAGAACTATTTGGCTTGGCTTCCCCACTGCCTACACACCTAACACAAGAAAGAGTCCCCTTCTTTGCTCCACAGTCGCTTCGGCTACACCTTCCCTTCCAGTGCTCTTCAGGATGTGCATAGTAGGTTTACCAACAACTCTTATCTTATTGTGAAGTTCCACACTAGTTTTTTCAAGCACATTCTACATCTCTCCCATTCCTAATTCTTGTGCATACTTCAGACCCGAACCAAGGTGCACAGTAAAACAACCACAGGGAGACTCCACAACTCAAGCTCACTCAGGAACATGAGTAACAAGGTCTCATACGCTATGTAGTTTAAGATAACAATGCAACACATCAATCATAGTCTCTCTAAGGGAAAAACACTTGTAGAACGCAAAGGATACGCATAGCAAGAACTCCAATGTTGAAGAGCTTCCACTCGAATGGAGAACGAAGATGGTGAATGAGCCAGAATGTTTCGTAGCTCCCCAAAACATGAATGCATGAGTCAAACTGGCATACGGTTCTAGTGTTTCCTTGTCCATGCAAGCAAAACATGACATTCCAAAAATGGGTGCTCTTCCCAATTTGAATTTTCCCATACTCTTCCCCTTCCAGGAAATAACTACCTCAACCACCTTATGGCAGAATAAATGGTTGGGAAGAGAAGACAAGAAAAAGGGTAGTTGACAGATTTGATGGGTTCTCCCCATGACACATGGATTTTCCCCAAACTGGATCAAGGTTAACATTATCACACCCTTATCCTTAGGAAAATCATGCCCCCGTATCATTATCTGTTGCACTGACATAGCTGGATGTGGGTTTTTCATTAATTTGCATATATACATGATGTTTACAAATGTGCTTGAATTACCATAGAAACCATAGGAATCAACCATGATCTCCTATATACCAAAAATTAATCAATGACAGGGCCTTGGCCTTGAGCTTCTTGTCATGATTCCATATAATATTTACATCATATACATTAATGCAACGGGGTCAAAACTAGGGTGTTACATTCCCCTCCCCCTTCAATAACACTGTCCTCATACAAAATTGAATAAAAATTATACACTGGCATCACCTCAATGCTCCACAGAATTGAACAAAAATAGATGTGCCAATCGCATGGCATCCTCCAGCTCCCATGTAGCCTCTTCAGGTCCATAGTGCTCCCGCTACACCTTTACCTATCCTATGGCTCAGTTCCCGAGCATGGTGACCTTCCTATCAAGAATTCGCATTGGCTCGATTCAGAACTCTCCCTTGGGTTCCACCTAAATCACATCCAATTTATCACATGGTTAGGGTGATGTATATATTTCTTAAGCAAAGAAAAATGGAAAACATTATGAGCCCTAGTGCTAGCAAGAAATGCAAGTCTATATGAAACTGGTCCTATTCTTTCAAGCACTTCAAATGGCCCACAATATATGTGTGACATCTTGGCACTACTTATAAGCTTCGAGGAACTCTTATTTTCCCTCACTTTGAGGTAAACATGATCCCCAACACTGAACTCTCTATTCACCCTATGCTTATCAGCATATCTTTTCTGTCTATCCTGGGATGCTTTTAGATTCTGCCTAATCTTTACAACCTCCTAATCCATCTCCTTGAGCAATTTTGGACCAATCACAACTCTGTGCACTGGATTATCCCAAGTCACTTGTGTCCTACACCTTCTTCCATACAAAGCTTCATATAGACTCATCCCCAAGGATGCTTGTTTTCCATTGTTATAAGCAACCTCTACCAAGTGTAAATAATCTTCCCACTTGGTTGGTTTGTCCATCACATACATGCAGAGCATGTCTTCAAGCACTTGATTAACTCTCTCTATCTGACCATCATTTTGAGGATGCTACACGATGTTGAAGTTCAGCTTTGTACCCAAATCCACAAACAACCCCTTCCAAAAATTGGAAGTAAACTTGACATCTCTGCCAGAGACTATTGCCTTAGTCAATCCATGCAATTTGAAAATATCCTTCATGAAGATATTTGCAATGTCATTAGTCTTATGCGTAGACTTAATTGGTATAAAATGTGTTGCCTTTGTCAACTTGTCCACCACAACCATGATGGAATCATGTTGTATCCAAGTCATTGGAAATCCTATAATGAAATCCATGGAAATAACTTCCCATTTCCATTAGCGAACTAGAAAAGCATGCAACGAACCCGCTGGGTGTCAATTCTCAACCTTCACTTACTGACATTTCATGCACCTGGAAATGTATTCAGCCATGTCCTTTTTCATTCCTGGCCAAAAGTACTGATTTCTAGTTGTAGAAATTGTCTTCTGATATCCTGGGTGACCAGAATTTGGAGCTTGATGGATCTCACCCATAACAACTCTCCTCAACTCTGCTACATTTGGAATGTAAATTTTTTTCTTGTAAGTAAGAAGTCCATCTTCTTCCAATTTATATCCCTCATACCTCTTCTCAAGACTTTTCTACTACAATTTATCCTTAACTTGCACATACAATTCATCTTCAGCGGCATGATTAACAATCTGCTGCATCAACTCCGATTGGAAAACACTAACGGATGCCACATGCATTTCCTGCACCTTCATACTAAGTGCATCAGCTACCTTATTCTCTTTCCCCTTTATGTTCTTAATCTCAAAATCAAACTCACATAAAAACTCTAGCCATCTAGCTTTCCTAGCATTCATATTAGGTTGATCAAACAAATACTTTAGACCACAATGGTCTTTCCTTAGCTCAAATCTTCTTCCCATCAAGCAATGCCTCCACATCTTCAGAGCATGTGCTATGGATGCAAATTCCATATCATGAGTACCATAGTTCTTCTCATGTTCCTTCAACTTTATGGACTCATAACATATCACGTGGTTGTCTTGCATAAGGACTCCCCCAAGCCCTTAACCACATTCATCAGTACACACCACAAAATCTTTCGCTAGGTTTACAACTTTCAAAATCGATGCACTTGTGAGAAGATTATTCAACCGATGGAAGCTTTCTTCATGCCTCACTGTCCATTTAAACTTTATGCCCTTCTTTTGCAAAGAAGTAATGGCATTTACAACCTTGGAGAATCCTTCAATGAATCTCCTGTAGTATCCTGCAAGTCCCATAAAAGATCTTACATCCGTCACTTTTCTTGGAGTAGGCCAATTCATAATGGATTCAATGCTGTCAGGGTCCATATATATACCCTCTTCTGAGATAGTGTGACCCAAGTACTAAATTTTATCTCTATAGAAGTCACACTTGCTCAACTTTGCATACAACCGATGCTCCCTCATCAAATGTAATGTCAATCTCAAATGCTCTTCATCTTCTTACTCATTCTTAGAATAGAAAAGAATGTCATCAAGCATTGGAGGAAATTTGGGGTCTAAAATGGGCCTTATAAGAAAACACACCAACAATAAGTTCTTGTGAGTTGGAATTCAAGAACCAATAGAATTCCAATAAAATGAGTCAACCATAATGGTTGATTTGATATATTTGTCATAAAAAAACTAGTTTTTTTTCTCGTATATTCGACATATCTCCTTGTGTTTTTACTCAGATTTTGATTGGGAGAGCTCGTTGGATGCATAATTTGATTCTGCATCCAACGAGTACCCACACTGCATACTTTTGATGGACCTCGCTACTCCTAAAACAAGAAATACTTGAAAAAATGTGATGATGACATCATCATCATGTTTTTCAGTTATTTCTTATTTTTGGGGTTGCAGGGTCAATCAAAAGTATGTTGTGTGGGTACTCATTGGATGCGGGATCAAATTCTGCATACAATGAGCTCTCCCAATCAAAATTTGAGTAAAAACACAGGGAGATATGTTGAAAATACGAACACAAAAGGTAGTTTTTTTCTTTTTTCCTCCAAAATTAATAAATATTATTTTATCATTTTAACTATTATTTTATTATTTTCTTTAGGAGGCCCATTTTAAACCTCAAAATTCCTCTAATGGGAAAACAAGAACAAACTTGTCCAAATACTTGATGAAGACACTATTCATAAGGCACATAAATGTAGTTGGTTCATTTGTGAGACCAATTGGTACCACTACAAACTCATAATGCCCATACCTTGTTCTGAAGGATGTCTTATGTATGTCTTCATCCTTGTTTCTCACCTGATCGTAACCCGGCCTCAAGTCAATCTTGGAAAATAGCTTTTCCCCTCTCATTTCATCAAAGAGGTCATCAATCCTAGGAAAATGATACTTGTTCTTTACTGTGACTTTGTTCAGTTGTCTGTAATCAATACATAATCTGAGTGTACCATCTTTCTTCTTTACAAACAAAACTGGTGCTCCCCAATGAGACACACTTGGCATGATATAATTTTCCTCCAATAGATCTTGTTGTTAGAATAATCAACCCATAGTTTACCCACTTAGACATTAATTCATTTATTTTTGTCTTATTTGCCTAGTTCATGTGTCCCACCTTGTGCAAGTTGCTATTTGCCTATCCATAGAGGTCAAAATTGCCACATTTGACTCATGTAGTGCATGGGAGAGCTAAAGGAATCAATTCTACTTTATTCCTGGCCTCCTAGGCGCCCTTCTACTTTTTCTGCGTTATTGCCTGCTTTTTCAGTGTTTTAAGGCAAAAGGAAAAGCTAGACTAGGTGAGGTTGACTTGTTTTTTGTCCTGTACATCGTCCTCTCTTTTCTCCATGCAAAAGCATGTGTGAGCTGCCATTCCACCACTCTTTAGCTTTCCTATTCCTTTTTTCCAATTCGTGAGCTCCATGACAGATTTGGGATCAGCTTTTTACACCTATGGGGGATTTGCTTATTTTTGGTAAGCCTGCTTTATGCTAGATTTGGATGCCTCCTCATGCATTCGATTTCTTGATGTATTCTATTTATTCAACAACCTATGTTATTATAAGGTTGGCTATTGTACACTCAGTTAATACAATTTAGTGCTACAACTCCATATTCAGTCTCTCTTGTTAGCAATTTTGCATGATCAATTGATAATTGTTGTGAGTAAAATTAATCTATTGCTGGAATTAATTTCCACATGGTATCAGAGCCATTGTAGGTTGTTTCTCTCCTTCAAAAACTGTTTTGTAGGTTTGACATCAAGACTGGGAGCCTTCTACTGACAGCCGGGATAGATTTTCTAGAGTTATGGATCAATCACAGAAAACTATATTGACTCCCTTCAATTTATTTGAATGAAAAGCAGAGATGGAGATACCGTTGATAGAGAAAGGCCTCTATAGGGTGACTATGGAAACAGAAGCAGAGCCCAATGCAGCTGTAGAGAAGATAAAATGGCACAACAGGAGGGATGAGGCTTATGGCCTCCTGTGCTTGAGTATTTCCAGAGACCTCCTTTTCCATCTCGATGGATTGACATCACCGAATGAAGTATGGGAGAAGCTTTCTGATCTTTTTGTAAAGACAGATGAGATGAGGGGACATGAAATCGAGAATGAGCTGATTTCTCTGAGTCCAACAAGCTTTGAATCCCTGCAGCTATATTTCTCCAAGTTCAAAGCACTAGTTTTGTAGCTGACACAGTGTGGTATTGAAAATAAAGATGATCAGCTCATACTGGCCATCCTCTCAAAGCTGGGCCCTGATTATTCAGTGTTTGTTTTGACCTTCTATGCCACAAAACTGACAGCTCAAACCTGGAAGATGCCTAGCCTTGCAGATTTCATGGAATCTCTCACACAAGAACAGGACAAGCTGGTGATGATGGGCACCATCAAACCATCCAAAGATCAAGCTTTGATTGCTGGAGATTCGAGGGTGGATTCAAAAATCAAGAAGAAAGCTAAAAAGCCACCTGAGGAAAAGAGAGACAAGAAACAGTCTCCGGAGGATCAACAAGGTCCCAAGAAGAATAACCAGAAGAAGAAGAACAAAGGTGAAATGAACAAGTGCGCATACTGCAAAAAGGGCAATCACACTGAAAGCTCTTGTATGAAAAAGCAGATAGACATGCTAACCAATCTCCTGGAGAAGAATGACATCTCCCTTCTAGAAAGCTCAAAGAAGAGAGAAGGATGATCAAGTTCCAATGATAGAGAGAGAGTTCATGCTCTAGTTCCTGGCACATCAAGCTCACCCAGTTTTATCATAGATTCTGGAGCTTCAAGACACATGGTTTCGACTAAGGAGGCCTTCTCCTCACTGGATATGTCGAAAGGACCATCTATTGTACTGGGAGATGACTCTCTCACTGAAAGTAAAGGCAAAGGAAGGATAGATCTTGATCATGGTCAGTTCAGCAATGTGCTATATGTCCCTGGTCTTGCCTCCAACCTCCTATCAGTGTACCAGATGACCCACACTGGGTCCCTTAAGAAGGTCATATTCTCCCCCAATGAAGTTGATATCACAGAGATTTCAACTGGTAGAGTCATTGCAAAAGGAGTTGTGAATCATGCTCAAAAGGTATACATGTTCTCACACTTCCTACCTTACTCAAACCCCTCTGCTCTTCTCATTCATGCTAATGAATCTAGCAAGCTGTGGCATGAGAGATTTGGCCACCTTAACTACAAATATCTTTCTGATCTTAGTGAAAAAGAGATGGTCATAGGGCTTCCCAAGATAAAATTTTCCAAAGGAGTCTGACAAGGCTGTATCCTAGGAAAACACCCAGAGCACAAATTTGAGAGAGCTAGTCATGAGAGAACCTTTGCACTCCTC
>LPNX010905491.1:111784-122831 GCA_001517045.1 Pseudotsuga menziesii | reverse complement strand
AAAAGGAGCTATGAACCAAGCCTTCTCCATGACAGATTTGGGGCTCTTAAGTCAATTTTTGGGGCTTGAGATCTCTCAAAACAAAGCTGGAATCAAGGTGAACCAGTACAAATATGCCTTGTACTTGCTGAAAAAATTCAAAATGAAGGATTGCAAAGAAAGCAAAACTCCTTTCCTTTCAGGAGTGAAGCTGGAAGAAGTTGATTCTTCACCGATGGTAAACAATACACTGTATAGGCAATTGATTGGTTGTTTGTTGTATTTGACACATACTCAACCTGATATTTGTTATGTAGTAAGTGTGGCTTCTAGATTCATGGATCAGCCTCAAGAGATCCATTTGAAAGCATCCAAAAGGATCCTTAACTTTGTTCAGGGAACAAGGACACATGGGATCTTCTATAAAGCAAAATCTGATCTTGAATTGATTGGATTTACCGACAGTGACTGAGCAGGTGATAGCACAGATAGAAAGTCCACATCAGGATATGTGTTCATGCTTGTAGAAGGTCCAATCAGCTGGTCAAGCAAGAAACAGAGTGCCATTGCACTCTCATCTACGGAAGCAGAGTACAGAGGAGTTGTTAATGCAGCAACTCAATGTTTATGGTTGTAGGGTTTACTTGGAGAGTGTGGTTTTGAACCTAAGTACTCAACTACCATCTACTGTGATAACCAGAGTACCATTCGAATCTACAAGGAACCAGTTCAGAAGCAGAGAACCAGACACATTGAGATCCATATGCACTACATCAGAGAACTTGTGCATGATGGCACCATTCACCTACTCTTCTGTTCATCTTCAGAACAAGTAGCTGATATCTTCACCAAAGCATTTTGTGAGAAGACCTTCAGCAATCTCAAATCACTGCTAGGGATTGCTGATCATGCTGTGAAAGCATGAGTGAAGACAAGGTTCTACAATTTTGTTTACAGTCCATGTTTAAGGGAGGATTTTCCCAAGTTGGTTTTGCCTCTTTCCTTGTTTATTTGGACATGCAGTATGTAAAGGGTGACTAAGCCTTGTTTCTAGGCCCTATAATTTTCTGATATATTACTCATAAGTCAGGATTAAGGGGTGGTGTTAGAATAATCAACCCATAGTTTACCCACTTAGACATTAATTCATTTATTTTTGTCTTATTTGCCTAGTTCATGTGTCCCACCTTGTGCAAGTTGCTATTTTCTTATCCGTAGAGGTCAAACTTGCCACATTTGAATCATGTAGCACATGGGAGATCTAAAGGAATCAATTCTGCTTTATTCCTAGCCTCCTAGGTACCCTTCTACTTTTTCTAGTTTATTGCCTGCTTTTTCAGTGTTTTAAGGCAAAAGGAAAAGCTATACTAGGTGAGGTTGACTTGTTTTTTGTCCTACACATCCTCCTCTCTTTTCTCCATGAAAAATCATGTATGAGCTTGCCTATGCCTTTTTTCCAATTTGTGAGCTCCATGACAGATTTGGGATCAGCTTTTTACACCTATGGGGAATTTGCTTATTTTTGGTAAGCCTGCTTTATGCTAGATTTGGATGCCTCCTCATGCATTCGATTTCTTGATGTATTCTATTTATTCAAAAACCTATTTTATTATAGGTTTGACTATTGTACACTCAGTTAATACAATTTAGTGTTACAGCTCCATATTCAGTCTCTCTTGTTAGCAATTTTGCATGATCAATTGATAATTGTTGTGAGTAAAATTAATCTATTGCTGGCCTTAATTTCCACACTTGCAACTGCATCTTAAGCTCTAAAATTTTTGGTGTACTCATTTTGTAGGGTATCTTCGACACTGGTGCTACTCCTGGAATAAGGTCAATCGTGAAATCAATTTCCCTCCTTGGAGGAATCCCTAGAATCTCATCAAGAAAAACATCCTTGAATTCATGCAATACATGGAAGTCCTCCAACCTAATAGTTTAATTCTTCATTTCATCCACAATATGATCTGCATACAATTGGAAACCCTTCCTACAAAATTTCTTCAGCTGCATTGCTGAAATTTTCCTCACATAAATTACCTTTTGAATGCCTCTTATCACTCTTGGGTTCCCTCCTTCATCCATGCATTCAAAATTCTTATGGTAATAGTCAAGATTTAACCTATGAGCTTCTAACAAATCCATTCCAATGAGAACATCATCAAAACCAAGGGATGGAACATTCATATCTACACAAGTGACCAATCCATTCATCACCAATGGAGATTTCTCTACCACTTCACTAACCTTTCTCTTAGTTCCAGTGGCTAGATGAACTAACCACAATTTTCTATGCCTCACTTTCTTGAAAGAAAAAATCTCCACTACTCTAGGAGAAATGTAATTGTGGTTAGAAATGGGTTCAATCAAAATAGAAATGAATTGCTCAGCAATCTTACCTGCAACTTCGACCACAGTTGACTGGTGATCTGCCTGGTGCTCCTCTAGTGCTGCGTAAATCATAGGGACGACCCTCACTACTTGACCCATTTTTTCTTCCTCTTGAAGGTTGTAATATGGCCTTGCATTCTCATTCTTGATTGGAGAATACCGGTGCATGTGGGGTCCTCCACATCTCCAACAGTGGAGTGGTTCTCTGATCTGCTGTGGATCTCTTAGATTTTCTCCCACCACTCTAGCTGGCTACTTTTCAGCTTGGGATGGTTGCTTCTACTGATTCCTGAAGTTAGAAGGTTTAAAACCTTTCTTCCTTTGGTCATACTTTCATTCTTCTTGTCCTTCCAAGTTTTCTGATAGCTAGGTTCGCCTCTTCTTTTATCCTAGAAATACTTATCTTTCCTTATTGTTTCTTCCAGAGTTCTAGGCTCATAAAACTCAATTATGTCTTTGTAATAATGAGGAAATCCACTCAAGAAACGCTGGATTTTCACTTTCTCATCCTTGATGTACCTAACATATCTCAACAGTTCTAGGAACCTATTTTTGTACTCTTCCATGGTCTACTGTCCCAATCTCATCTCATGAAATTCTTTGATCTTGTCATCATAGTACCTGTCAGAGAGGTATTTCTGCTGGAAATATTTCTGAAACTATTTCCACACATGTTTTCTTCCATTAATATTCTTCACTTGCATATAGTGCTCCCACCATATGGAGGCCCTTCCAATCAAATTGAATATGGCTACTCTAGCCTTCATATTTCTAGAATAACCTTGGACTTGCAAATACTTCCTCATCCCAAGGATCAAAGTCTCATCTTCTTAACCGTTCTTTGTCTCACCATTGAAGGCAGGCGTCCTTGCCTTCTTAAACTCATCCTGCGAGCTATTCCTATAACGTCTCCTTCTCTTTTCTTCATGAGATGAAGAGAGAGAATCCTCAGTGGATCCTTCCAGGTCAAGATATCTACTAGAAGACCTTCTTCTTCTCCTTCTTCCTCTAGTACTACTCTTACTACCTTCTAGTTTTGTTGATTTCGTCCCAATCTCATTCGTCATTGGATGTCTGTCAAACTTTGCAACATAGTATCATTCAGTTGATGTTGCTCTTCCTGAGCTTTAAGCAGGACTATCATGGTGGCTATAATGTTTGGTGGCATCTCTTTAAATCTCCTTATATTATATTCTATATCATCATTTCCAGTTCGGACATTTTCCCCCATAGCGTCTTGCACACACTCGTAGGAATCATGTGCCTCATATCTATCATATGTTCTCATGGCTGAGCCAAAACTCACTATTCCAAAATGTACTATGAATCTACAAATGTGTTATCAACACCATTTGTTAGATACACAATAATTCAAAATTAAAACCATTTACTTACTGTCACCTGGCCTATCTTGGTGTAATGTTGTACCTGACAGCTTTGTTAACTGATTTTCGGCCGATCCAAGACCAATGCTACAACCCACAACTCTGATACCACAATGTAGTGTACTACAAGTTGGTATCAGAGGGTACTCTTGATGATTCCCATCCCATATAGGACCAATGCTACAACCCGCGGTTCTGATACCATAATTTCATGCACCCATACCCCATTATCATGCAGAATTAAAAATTTCATCCAGAACCTTTACTGTTCATCGAAACACAGGGCATAGCCCCGAACCACTTCTGAAAATTTCCAAATATGTCACGCTCCCTCCCATCATCCCTTGAGTAGTTTGAAAATCTACAAGGAATGGTCTCAGAGAAGATCTGATGGCATAGATAAAAATGCAACGAAAATCAAGGATCCCAAACGGTCTTGCAGTTGGAACCAAATCGATGGTTCATAATCCACCCATAAAAATCAATGGTGCGAAAAGCCCGAGTTGCGGGATAAGAAAGTTATGAAAATTGCAAATCTCACTTCCTGCAACCTGCATCCTACATCCCACATCAGGAACAGATCAAGGACATATAATCATCCCGTGAAGATCGATGATGCAGAAACATGAATTGTGGTATTAGGAATTGTGGAAATCGCAACACCGTGATCCCACATTCTGCATCTCACATCCTGCATCGGAAAGGACCATTGTGGAATGAAAACTATGGAAAACCATAATTCTCCAAAAATACATCCCGCATCCTGCAAGTTACAGAAGGGAAATTTGCGGAAACAAAGATCTGTGAACCGACATCCTGCATCCCGCAGACTGCATAATGGAATATTTCTAGCAGGAAACTCAAAATTTTAACTAAAGTCTTGGATCAATTTGATCATTCATGCCATTACCAATCTGGCCAATATACCCTGCAACTTAGTTTAAAACACATTGAGGGAAAACATACATAGATGCTTACAATTGTAGTTATTCAAAGGAACAATGCATCGATTCAACACAGCAACATCTTCATCACATTCCATCAAGCAATTACAATGCAAGAAATACAATTGCATAGAATTACATAGACTAGAACACTTATCTTGAATAGAACTTGTGACATTCCACAAAACCATAGGCTAGTGCACTCATCAATCTCTCAATGACACCGCCACCCCCGAGCTAGGAATGTTTTCCTCAAGGAATAAGGGAACACTAGCAGATTCATACATAGCCAAGATGCAATAACACTCAGCCAAACCAACACAGTTGGGTTTATCAAACTGCAGGTGAAAATACAGCAATAGATGGGTTTCACAGGCCACTCATCCAAGCCATCTCACATTTGGGTATCACAAACTGAACACAGTCAAGGAAACCTTCACCTTAAGGACCAGTTAAGCCAACAAAAGGGTTTATGAGACTGTACACAGTCAAACCATCTCATTGCTGGGTTTATTAGGCTAACTAGCCAAGCCAACATTCACATTTGGGTCTATCAGACTGTCTAGCTAAAGGTTGCTCACAAGGTCAAACTCAACAAGATACAACCAAGCCAATAGATGGGTTTATCAGGCTACCAGCCAAGCCATATCTCCAGTTGGGTTTATCAGGCTTCTAAGGAAATGGGAAGGAAGAACTGCTAAGCTAGTGAGATCATCTACAGAGCTAAGAACACCTTCACAAGACCTATCTAGCCTAGTTTCCCCACTGCCTACACACCCAACACAAGGAAGTGTCCCCTTCTCTGCTCCATAGTCCCTTGGGCTACACCTTGCCTTCCAGTGCTCTTCAAGATGTGCATAGCAGGTTTATCATCCACTCTTATCTTATTGTGAGGTTCCACACTAGGTTTTTCAATCACATTTTACGTCTCTCCTATTTCTAAGTCTTGTGCATAGTTCAGACCTGAACTAGGGTGCACAACACAACAACCACAAGGAGACTCCACAACTTAGGCTCACTCGGGAACATGAGTAACAAGGTATTATACACTCTGTAGTTTAATATAACACTACAACAAAGCAATCACAGTATTTCCAAGGGAAAAAATCTCATAGAACGCGAAGGATACACATAGGAAGAGCTCTGCTACTGAAGAGCTTCCACACGAATGGAGAACAAAGATGGTGAATGAGCCAGAATGTCCCGCAGCTCCCCAAAACATGAGAGTAAAACCAAAACGTGAACACATGAGTCAATATGGTATAAGATTCTACTATTTTCTTGTCCATGCAAGAAAAACTTGACATTCCAAAACTAGGATCTCTGCCCAATTCGAATTTTCCCATACTCTTCCCCTTCCAAGCAATAACTACCTCAAGCACCTTCTAGCAGAATAAATGGTTGGGAAGAGAAGACAAGAAAAAGGGTAGTTGAAAGCTTTGATGGGTTCTCCCCATGACACATGGCTTTTCCCCAAACTGGCTCAAGGATAACATTCCCACCCCCTTATCCTTAGGAAAATCATGCCTCGTTTCATTATCTGTTGCATTGACATAGATGGCTTTGGGTTTTTCATTAATTTGCATATATATATGATGTTTACAAAAGGGCTTGACTTAGCACAAAAACCATAGGAATCAACCATGATCTCATATATACCAAACATTAATCAACAACAGGGCCTTGGCCTTGAGCTCCTGGTCATGACTCCATATAATATTTACATCATTAACATTAACGCAACGGGGTCAAAATCGGGGTGTTACACCAAAATTATGCTAAACTTGGTGAGCTTCCTGATAGGACATATACCTCTAATGAAATATTCCCAATCCCTTGGGATACCATTCAAGGTGGTCATCACAACTTATTTTTCATCTATCATCTCACCGATAGCCTCCATTTATCCTTTTATTTGAGATAATCTTATGAAGTATGACTGCATAGTCTCTCCCTTTTGAATCTTCACTCCCTTGGGTTGGTTTCTTAAGTTAATTATTCTGTTGATGTTATTTCCATTAAATAGATTTGTTAGAGGATCAAATATACCCTTTGGAGTATTCTTTGATGATACTTGAGGAATAAAATGGTCCTTGATGGATTTGGCTATGATCATCTTGGATTTCATCATGTCCTTCTTGTTTTTGGACTTTGCTTCATTTCCATATGGCTCCTTGACCTCTTATTTGATGTAGCCTTCTAGATCATGTTCTTCAAGGATGAGCATGATCCTATACTTCCATGCTTTAAAATTATCTGATGCTTCAATATTTTCATCAAGATTGGGTTTGCTTGTCATCTTCATGGAATGAGAACCTGAAATGGAAATGTAAGATGTAGTAATTACCAATTTAATGACTTCTTTTGGAACCTCCTTCACGATGACCTAGGGTTTAATGGTAAAACCCTATTTTTTCAGTTGTGATCACTTGTAGGGATGAATGTTGGAAACTATGTTCCTTCCAAAGGTGAGTTATATTGTATATTTATTTTTCTAAATTTGGCGATGGAACCTCGAAACATATTAAGCCCTAGTTCCTCCTAGCAGCAGTGACAAGCCAAAAATTGAAAATATTTGGAATTTAAGTATGCCGCCATAGAAAGATGCACCCTCCTAGGGAGAATTGAAATAAAATTGTTTTTTAGATAATCTGACGAGGGAGTTTCCCATTATAGAAAGTTGTATATTGTTATACCACAAGAAAAAATATTGCACAATGTCCTCTTTCAGGTTGGCTTTGATACCATGTTATATTTTTAAACTTTTTATGCCCAATAAGAACAAGATCATTGAAAGAATAAAAAGAACAAAAAGAAAAAGAAGACACAAATATTTATCCTATGAAACTCTTATGGCGAAGAAAACACAAGAAAAATTCCTCAATATAGAGTCCAACCAAGTACACTTTAAGGCCACAAGACTAAGATAGAATACTTCCTCATATCGAATCCTCTTTGTCTCTCTAGTGAACTTGCATGTGTTGTGAATATGAGGAATGCACCTCAACTATTTATATATATATCAACTCAAAAGTCTAATAACCCAATGGGGATGAATTCACCTTCCTAACAGGGCCGACCTAACTTGGGAGACGCAAAAATACATTTTAATAATTCTTTTGAGGGAACTATTGACCCAACTTAAAATAGATGTTTTATCTCAATACTTTAAATGACCAAATACATCATTATCATCTCTCATCAGAGGAAGAACATCTTTGGAAGGGAGGGAAAAATAATATAATATAAAGTAAAGTTACAATATATTCCACAATTTCATTATTTCAATAGTTTATATCAATAATGTGTTGTGATGGGTGATCACAAAGTGTCATTATTAAGTGTTGTAATGTTGTATTTAACACCACCTTTCTTCTTGGAACCTCGTTCCCTTTTGGAATTTCTTTTTGTTCTATACTTCCACATGAAGGCGTTCCCCAACATGGTATGTGAGCTATTGGTTTTGACTTAGCCTTGTTGTATGCATATTATGTTGAGTCAAATCTAAATTGATTGAATTTGGGATGAGAGATATGTTGACTAATACCTCTTTGTGAAATTTGATAAGAATTGTTTGATGACAAGGATGACTTACAAGACAGAACATTCTGTATCAATGGTCATAATTATGCAATTTGGGTGACCAATACGGAGACCTTGTTGAAAAATAATGGATTGTGGAAATATATGAAGACTATTATTGTTGATTTCATGGATGTTGATGATGAGTTTATCATCGACGTAAAGAATGACGATGTTGTTGCAGTCATCATAGCCTACATTTCAAGGGAGATTTGCTTTCAAACAAGCGGGATCGATTGTCCTGATTCTATATGGAATAAGTCTAAGAGCATGTTTAATAAGGTGAATGATGGAACATTATGTTATTAGAGAAAGAGATAATCTCTTTAGAACCTATTTCCTTTGATTGGATGGAGGACTATTTATCTTGCATCAAGGACCTATAATTGCAATTGCATGAATGTTGTAAGGATTTTCAAAAGAAGGATGGACAAATCATTGAACTTGTCTTGATGAATCAGAAGACACCATATGGTCTTATGATCCTCTTTTCACGTAAGTTGTATGTCTCAGAAGAAATATGGTAAGGATATTACCTTGATACTTTATGTGATTTGTTGATTAAGGACCAATAAAATTTGCTTAAATAAGGGAAGTTTGGGTGCAGAAACCAAGCTCACTTGTTGAAAGAAAGGTCAATCCAAACCTTAAAGACTATGGTTGATATGATTAGAGAAAATAATGTATCAACCAAACTTATAAAGGTAAGAATGGAGATTCATCATTGGATCAAAAGTGTCAAAAGAAGAAGACCTATTGGTATTGTTGAAAAAGGGGACATATCGAGAAGAACTATTGGAACAAGATGAAATATTTATAAGGAAAGGTAAATCAGCTTGAGGATAGTTCATTTATTGGATAGTCAACCAATAGACCTCCTAGAAATTATACCTTATATGTTATCACCCTCGAGGAATTACATGCATGTACCACTCAGAAAGAATGGATAGTCAAATATTGATGTGCTAATCATATGGAAAATGGTTTTTCTCTATTCTCTTCATTAAGTGGAGGTCTCGAAGAGAATATTTATATTTTTTATGGTTACACTCTTAAATTTGTTGGAGAGGTGAGATTGAATGTCACTATGGTTGAATATCCAATGTATATCATGTGCCTAGTCTGAGCGCAAATTTGTTTCATTTACTCAATTTATGAATACTAAGAAGACTATTGGATTTTGGTTAGAAGAATTTATTGTAAAGGATTTGAGGATTGTGGGAGAAACTATTGATTTAGGGAATTTGGATCCCAAATACATACATTATAAGTTTTGTGAATATCAATAATCAACTGCATCAAATGCAGTTGTCAGTTTCCATGGTTGAATTGGGTTGAAAGTATAACACACTCGAGCATGACAGGGCTAGTTTTTTTAAAGATATTAGAGATATAGTTGTATGGAAACTTGAATTTGTATTGTGAATGCTTTAGGTATTTTAAAAGGTTATCAGAAAATTTATAAATGTAAGGTTGAATGACAGAGGAATAAAATGAATTTTGGCAAAGCAATAAGACAACGGATATTTGAGAAATGATTAAAAAAATTCTTTAATCCTAGGAAGTGTCAATGATAGAATTTTCTAAACGAAGATGAATGTTGGCCTAGGAAAGGAGCACAAGGAAGAAGTTCACGCACAAGAAAAAGAAGGTGTGTCACACACGCAACAGAAAGAAAGGAAGGTCACAAAGGAAGCAAAGGACTAGAGCAGGCAGAATGGAGATGCATGCGACGAAGGAAAGGCAAGTGCTTAGGCATGTAGGTGATAATGGCTGGAAAATGACAGGTGCAGAGTGTGGTTGTTTAGGGTAGCATAAGCCTGCAGCAACGCGCGTACGAGAGAATGTTAGTAAGATTGATAGTGCCTTATGTCAATTCATGATAACCACAGCTGTAGCATGAGGGCCAGCTGATGATGATAGTTAATGGAATGCATGTATGTATTCGACCCTACATGGTCATGTAAAATAGTATAAATAGGAGGGATTCAATAGTTAGAGGGTTAGTTGTTGGCTGGTTAATGTTGGCCATTGTTGATTCCTAGTTGGTGATCAATAGTTATTATTTTGGTTGTTCATGGGCGATCCATAGTGATAGACACCGTTTGTTGTAATTTTGTAGATATTAGAAGAAGAGAAGACTTAGGAAGAGTCTGGTAGTGATAGGAGGTTGTTTAGTCATGGATCTGGCTACTGTGTGCACAGACCACTAGGAGTTGGAGTAGGGTAGAAGAACAAACTAGAGAACATGAGAACTAAAAATCTAAGTCATAAAGACATATCAGAAGATCAATATGCATCCTATAGACTGCAAGGTGATATATCCTTTTCTCATTCCAAATGAAGTGCACCTTGGTGGTTTTTACCAGATGGGTTTCCATGTTATCCCTTGTGTTTGAATGGGTGGTTGATGATGTGAATGGTTTCTATTTTCTTAATGTGTGAAGATGAAATGTTGATTAAATTCCTAATGTTATATTATAATCAGTAGATGAATGTTTAAGACAACGACATTGAAATATATGCATATATCGTCCTGTGCATACTGTCTTAAGTCACAATGTAAGTTGTAGATAGTCTATTAGTATGAGTCAGCTGCGTTGCACAAGTTGTACCAGTTGTAAGGTTGAGAACAAGGTTAAGTCATGCAGGTTGACATATAATTGTGCTCAGTTGTGCAAGACTGACTCCACCATCCAGCAGTCCTATTGCCTTCATCAAGTGCCTTGGCCATGTGCCAAGGGGCTATAATCCCTCAACAAT
>LPNX010905491.1:9294-111534 GCA_001517045.1 Pseudotsuga menziesii | reverse complement strand
ATAAGTTTTCACAATCAGTAATTGGAAAAATTACTCTTTAATGTCTTCATATTCTCCATCACATGATCACTTGGTCCATTTTGCAGCAACACTTTGATATTTCGATCCTTTGTAGCAGCACTTTGATCTTCTGATCCTTTGCAGTAGTACTTTGATCTTCAATCCTTTGCAGCAGCACATCGATCTTTGATCCTTTGTAGCACTTTTGATCTTATCGATCCTTTGTAGCAGCACTTCGATCTCCGATCCTTTGCAGCAACACTTTGATCATTTTGATCCTTTGCAACAACATTTTGATCTTCTCAATCCTTCATAGAAATAATTCCATATTCGATCCTTTGCAAAAACACTTTGATCATTTTGATCCTTTGCAACAACACTTTGATCTTCTTGATCCTTCGCCACCACGCTACCTACAGTACACATGATATTTTTATGGGATGATCAATCACTATCACATTAGGACATAAGTCGAAGGATGATGCAATCCTCCATTATCATGATCCATAATATCTATCAGATGAATCATCTACAACTGAATGTATATCTCAACCATGCCTAGATATAGGCCCTGTCGTCCATAAGGACTCATCGTAGACCATCCATACCACTAAGGTTAGTGTTAAGTTTTCATATGCTAGACTAGATTCAATAGTATTCAATTCAAAATCACAGCAACATACCAAGAATCACTGATAGAGACACAAACACAAGATATACATGACATTTATCCTGGGAAACCCTCAAGCTGAAGAAAACCTAGCAAAAAATTCCTTTGTATAATATGTATAAAAGACAACCCCAAAAACAAGTGTTCTCCTCCTTCTATTCTATCTCTCTCCCTCTCTCTCCTATGCACTACACAAGTGAGTGAGTATGTTTTCAAATAAGAAACACAGCTCCTCTATTTATACATATGTGTCAATTGACTTTTACACTAGACAAGTCAACCCCAATAAATTTTCTGGGCCGACTTAACCTGGGAATATTAAAAAACAATATATTATATTATTTATCAGGGCACTAAAGACCCGACATAAGTGGAGTATTTACCTCATGAATCTGTGATGACCAAATACAATAGTAACACTCCGTTGGAGGAATAATGACATCTCCCTTAGGTTACATTAGTAAAATACATTTAGAATATCCTTTGAAGTTACAATATTTCAATAGTTAGGACCACTCCTAAGTTAGTGTTATTGATCTGGAGGTTTATTCATCTTCAAAAATACACTGATCCAATATGGTACAATGATTATTAATCTATGGTTTTAACTCATATTCTAAACATTATATGCACAGCCCGCATAGTTATAGTATGGTGCGTAGTTATCATAGGGGCTGCGCAGCACCATTATCACACACCGCGCAGCTATTGCATGGTGCGCAGCTTATCGCATGCCACATAGTTACCCCATGGTGTGTAGCTTATCACATGCCACGTAGTTGTAGCATGGGCCGCACAGTTTCTGCACCGTCAAGTTGAACATCAAATGGTTCAGCGAAGTCCTTATATATCACAACATTTATAGGCTGCGACAGTGGATCGGGTATGTGGCGAAGACCTCATATGCTGCGACAGCAGATCAGGTATATGGAAAAGTCCTCCTATGCTGCGACTTTTGTGAAGATGGTGGTGACATCAAACAGTTACATTATGTGGCATATCTCGGTTGCAAGTTATTGCAACGTGTTGAGAGCCAACATACGTGCGTGGAGTTGGTTGCAACGGTTCAAGAATATGGAACGTCGTGGTAACATAACACTTGGAGGAATTGCATGGTTCAGTTAGCATATGGTTGTAATGATGATAAAGAAGATAACAGTTGTGATCTGTTACTTATCCTCTTGCTAAATGCTTAAATAGATGATGGGGGCCACATTTCCAAGGGGGATTCAGATTGTTTAGAGCATCGTTTCTTTTTTATAAGGAAGTTACCTATAAAGTATGCAGATGTTGTTTCTTGTAGAAGTCAACTTTCTCTGTTATATTTTAGCTTTGTTTTCCTTTCGAAGGATAATTGTAATTTCCAGAGAGGAGTCTTAAAGAACTTCTGTTCAGCATGTTGTTTTACAGCTTTCTATAGTTAATGGACAGAGGGGACAGACCGAGGAGAGAGACGCAGATTGTTTGAGAGCACAGAGCATCATTTCTCTATTATGAGAAGCTTAGAGAAATTTTGATGTGATGTGTCAAGATGCTGTTACTATAGAAGTCGACATTCTCTGTTATAGTTTAGCCTTCTTTGTCTTTGAATGCTAATTGTAATTTCCAGAAGAGAGGTCTTCAAGACTTTGTACATCATTCTGTTTATAGTTGCTGAAGTTGATTCCATAACCATTTTGTACCATTTCAAAAAATATTAATTGGATCGGTACCCATTGGAGAGGGACCCAGAGACATAGCCTAGTGGAGGGGGTGAACTCCATTATCAACTTCTGTTTGTGATTCTCTATTTTTGTGTTTCTTCTTTGCATCTATTTATCAGTGTTGTTCTCCATTCTGAGCATTTAATTTCTGTTAATGTTGTTCCATTAATTAACCTATTGAATGCATTCTTTTCCAACAAACTTTTAATGCACTCAAGTTGAGGTCCAACGGATCATGTTATGGTATCAGAGCTGGTTGACTTCTTGTGCAAGGTTGTGAATGCTTACTAGGTTCAGGTTACAGCATGGTGAAGGAGAATTAATTGAAGGAGACCCTGAGATTGGCTCTAGGAGAACATTCTCAAGAACCATGTCTTCTCCACGAGAGGAAGAAGAAGGACATACAGAACGGGAAAAACCTGTTATTTCATAAACTGAGTTTCTGGAGGCTTTTATGAGCATGAAATCCATGATGGAAATTCTACTCGATGAGCAAGCAGAAAGGAAAAAGAAAGAAGAAGGATCTTCATCCAAAGATGCAGAAGTGAAGAAGGAAGAAAAGAGTAAAGGAGAAGGAGGTGATGGTGATCCTCCTGAAACTAATCAAGCTTTCTCTTCTTCTCATACTTCTCATTTGAATAATGGAAGTCCTAATATGCCTTATTTCAAATTAGATGTAAAATTTGAATTACCAATTTATAATGGAGATTTAGATGCTAAGAGGTTAGACAATTGGATCAAGCATCTTGAAGTATATTGCAGGGTGCAGGGATGACTTTTCCTGGATTTAGTTGGCCACTTTGAGAATGAGTGGAATGGCTCTTACTTGGTGGGAGAGCAAGATTCAGCAAGATCTTCGAAAGAATGGTAAAATTATTTCAGTTTGGAATGAATTCATTGAAGTATTAAGGAAGCAATTTTATCCTTTAGGTCATATGCAGCAATTAATAATGAGCTGGCAAACTTTTAGACAAGCTAAAGGACAAAGAATTCAAGAATATACTCATGAATTTAGAAAGAGGGCTATTGCATTGAATGTTGCATTAGATACCCAGGAAACTCTTCTTAAGTACATTGGTGGTATGCATTCATATTTGCGACATACTTTGTTGATGTTTAACCCCAGTAATTTGGATGATGTGTGTGTTCAAGCTACACCTTTAGAATCTAGGGGTAAGCATGTTAATGATTTGTTTATGAAGGAGTCATCTAAATTTGAAAACAAAGATAAAAGCAAAGATAAGGGAAAGAAAACAGCTACCATCACGAAAGAGGGTGAGAGACCCACATGCTCACATTGTCAGAAAGGGCATGATGTTTCAAAGTGATGGAAACTTCATCCAGAATTAAAGCCAAAGTGGATGGGAAGAAATAAAAACAAAGATAAAGATAATCAAGTAGCTACTGCAGCAGTGATTCAAGACTTGTGATCTGATTCAGGTGATGAGACTAAGATCACAGCAATAGGGATCCGAGGTAAAGATAAAGGTATATCTCTTTCCATTGATGCAAGTTCAAGTTCTAATTCATGTGCAAGTACAAGTACAAATCTGCTATCTACTTCTACGCATGGTGATAAAAGAAGAAGTGAACTGTTTCATGTTCGTGTCATTACAAATCATACAAAGATTGATACATTTTTTGATAGTGGTTCTCAAGTGAATTTGATATCAGAAGAAGCGGTTAAGAAGTTGCATTTAGTTAATATGCCTCATGAACAACCCTATCCTCTTGGTTGGGTTACTAATGATACACAATTGCAAGTTACAAAGAAATGTGTATTGAAGTTTGCCATTACTGAAAAGTTCATGGATGAGGTAGAACTAGATGTAGTACCACTTGATATTTGTGGAATTGTACTTGGGAGTCCATATTTGTATGACCGGAAAGCAGTCTTTTATAGAGAGCAGAAAAAATATCATATCTTTAAAGGTGGTGTGGAATACATTGTTCATGCACATCGTATGAAAAAAAATCTAGCATTAGTCACTACAAGTCAAATGAAAATGATTGTGAATGCTAGTAGGAAGTTTACATTAATGGCTGTTAAAGGTGAATTGGTGGAACATGGAATTGAATTAATTATAAGTGTTCCCAAGTATGGTGCTTTGTTACAGGTACCTAAAAGACTATCACTTACTGGAGATGTACAACCTGAAGTGCAGTTGCAGCAAAGCATGCCTCTTCCAAATCTTGGCATGAATCTGATGATTATTCAAAAGACTGTTCAGGATTATTGTGTGATGTGCAATTCTATTGATAAAGGGTTGGGATTGTACACACCTATTCATACTTCATCTCGTCCTTGTAAAAATGTTGCAAGGGACTTTGATGGGGGACTACCAATTAGTTTGTGCTTTCAGTATATTGGGGTTCATGTTGGGATTCCTATGACTATTGTACATGTTTGACACTTCCGAATATTGGGGCAATTTCGGTCAGTTTTATGGAGTCTTAGGGACACTAATTTTGAAAGGAGCACAATGTATTGTCCACATGTTATTGGGAAAACATGGGTAGTAAGTAGAACAGTCATTCAATTTCTCTAGACTTATTGTAATAAACATTCTAAGGATTGGGATGAATAGTTGCAGCACATGCAGTTCATTAAATCTCCTTTTGAGACTTGTTTTTGTTATCTGTTGAAGCCACATGTGGAATTTTCTTTCGGCACAAATGATGTGAAAGGTGGACATCATGATGCGAAGAAAACTATGCATAAGATAGTGCAAGAACAGCAGGAGAAAAGCCAGGCAATTTGCATAGCCAGGCATGGAAATCATCATCCATTTGAGGCTGAAAAGCAAGTTTGGTTGTAGATCATCAAGGCAGGATGTATGGAGATTGGAAAGGTGAGGAAGCTATATCCTCACTTACCTGCAGGGTGATCTAGGATTTTGGAGGTCCAAAAGCTCTCTAATGGGGAGGAATGATCTGGAGGATTATTCATCTTCAAAAATACACTGATCCAATATGGTACAATGATTATTAATCTATGGTTTTAACTCATATGCTAAACATTATATGCACATCCCGCACAGTTATATTATGGTGCACAGTTATCACAGGGGCTGCGCAGCATAGTTATCACATGCAATGCAGCTATCGCATGGTGCATAGCTTATTGCATGTTTCCTAGTCACCCCATGGTGCGTAGCTTATCGCATGCCGCGCATTTGTAGCATAGCCCGCATAGTTTGTGCACTGTCAAGTTGAACATCGAATGGTTCATTGAAGTGCTTATATACCACGACATTTATAGGCTGCGACAATGGATTGGGTATGTGGCGAAGACCTCATATGTTGCGACATTTGTATGATGTGATAGCAGATCAGGTATATGGCGAAGTCCTCCTATGCTGCAACTTTTGTGAAGATGGTGGTGACATCAAATGGCTACGTTACGTGGCATATCCCGGTTGCAAGTTATTGCAACGTGTTGAGAGCCAACATATGTGCGTGGAGTTGGTTGCAACGGTTTAGGAATATGGAACGTCATGGTAACATAACACTTGGCGGAATTGCATGGTTGAGTTAGCATATGGTTGTAATGATGATAAAGAAGATAACAGCTGTGATCCATTACTTATCCTCTTGCTAAACGCTTAAATAGAGGATGCGGGCCACATTTCCAAGGGGGATTCAGATTGTTTAGAGCATCATTTCTCTATTATAAGGAATTTAGCTGTAAAGTATGCAGATACTATTTCTTGTAGAAGTCAAATTTCTCTGTTATATTTTATCTTTCTTTTCCTTTCGAAGGCTAATTGTAATTTCCAGAGAGGAGTCTTAAATACTGTCTATTCAGCATGTTGTTTTACAGTTTTCTGTAGTTAATGGACAGAGGGGACAAACCAAGGAGAGAGACGTAGATTTTTTGATAGCACAGAGTATCATTTCTCTGTTATGAGAAGCTTAGAGAGCTTTTGCTGTGATGTGTCCAGATGCTATTACTGTAGAAGTGGACATTCTCTGTTATAGTTTAGCCTTGTTTGTATTTGAATGCTAATTGTAATTCCTAGAAGAGAGGTCTTCAAGACTTTGTACAGCATTCTGTTTATAGTTGCTGAAGTTGATTCCAGAACCATTTTGTACCATTTCAAAAAAGATTAATTGGATCGGTACCCATTGGACAAAGACCCAGAGACGTAGCCCAGTGGAGGGGGTGAACTTCGTTATCAACTTTTGTTTGCGATTATCTGTTTTTGTGTTTCTTCTTTGCATATTTTTATCAGTGTTGTTCTCCATTCTGAGCATTTAATTTCTGTTAATGTTGTTCCATTAATTAACCTATTGAATGCATTCTTTTCAAACAAACTTTTAATGCAGTCAAGTTGAGGTCCGACGGATCAGTTATACTAGAGTATCTACACTTACGTGTAGGCATACACTTTCATCCAAGAGTATTGTCTACAAAACAGATCTTGACCGCATACAAAATATCGGCCCTCATCGTAGAACACCCTTACCACTAAGGTTAGGACCACCCCGAAGTGAGAGTTATATTATGGTGTTCGTGAGGTCTCATCATAGAGAATTGATACCACTAAGGTTAGGACCACTCCTAAGCTAGTGTTATTCTATGGTGTTTGCATATGAATGTAGGGATATTCTCCATACAAGAGTATTTTCTACAAAGCAGACCTTGACTGCATCCAAAATGTCAGTCATGTCATCCTATGAGGACTCATCAAAGAGCATCATTACCACTTAGGTTAGGACCACTCCTGGGATATTTTTATTCTATCATATCCACAAATAAATGTGGGTACTCTCCATCCGAGAGTAACATTTTGCAAGCTCATCCTTAGTAAGGACCACTCTCATGATAAAAGTGTTATACCTGCCATCCTCAAGAGAGGATACTATCATCCACAAGTGAATGTCAGACCTTATGATCATCCACAAGGCTAAGTCTTATAATCGCTCCCCTTTCATGGGAAGTTCCATATTATCAATCCGCTCCCCCTTTGTTTGAGGAGAGTTCATGTCTTCAACTTGATATTCCTTTATGATGAGAATCCATATATTTGACTTAGTCCTCCTTTCTAAATAAGGTCCATATCTTCATCATTTGTAGTACCATCACTACTCCTCCTTGCGACGAAAGTCTTTTCGATCTACGCCAAGCTTGTCACAGAAATATTCAAAATTTATTCGAGATAGACACTTGGTCAATACATCAAAAAATCACTCATTGGTACTCACATATTGGAGCTTGATAGCTCCCTTTTGTACGATATCCCTTATATAAAAATATCGTATTTCTATGTTCTTTGATTTATCATGGAACATTGGATTCTCTATCATCTTTATGCAACTCTTGTTATCATAGAGAATCACTATAATGTCCAACTCTATGTTAAATAATCATGACATAAGTTCTTAAATCCATATTGCTTCACAACTAACGGAGCAAGCTACTATGTACTCTACTTCAGTTGTACTAAGAGAAACACTGGACTATGTCTTACTAAACCATGAGATAATGGCTGATCCCAGACAATAACATCCACTTGAGGTGCTCTTCTTGTCTACAACACTTCCTTTCCAATATGAATTCGTATATCCATATAATTTGTAGACATGATCTCTACCATAGTAAATTCCCAAGTATATTGTACCTTTTATATACCTCATCACATGCTTTGCAGCTATCAGTTGAACTCGTCTAGGTTTAAATAGATACTGACTTAATGTGTTCACAACAAAGCATATAGCCGGCCTTGTATTCCTCAGATACATCAATGATCCAATGATCTATCTGTACTGAGTCATGTCCACTAATTCTGACGACTCATCAGATAAAAGATTTAGGTCAGTGTCAATGGGTGTGGCCATGGCTTTACACTCCAACATATCAAATATTTTCAATATTTCTACTGCATACTTTCCATGGTTCAAAAATATTCCTTTTGGTCTCTACCGCACTTCCATCCCTAGGAAATAATGCATCAATCCAAGATCTTTCATCTCGAATTCTTCATCTAGCTTCTTCTTTCTCTCCTTGATTTGTTTCCCATTTACTGTTAGAAATAGATCATCCACATACAATAATAGTATGATAGGTTCATCATTCATTATAACCTTCATGTAAAGGTTAGGATCAACTTTACTCCTGGTAAATCCCAATATTTTCAAGAAGCTATCTATTCTACCATACAAAGGTCTAGGAGCTTGCCTCAGTCCATACAAATCCTTTTTCAACTTGCATACATGAGTCACACTGTCTTCGAGTTCAAATCCTTATGGTTGTTCGATGTAAACCTCTTCCTCAATCACACCATTAAGGAAGGTTTTCATTAAATCCATCTGGTCTAGATCCCACTTTATCATGGAAGCAAGTGCCATGATGCTTCTTATGGGAGCATACCTTTCTACTAGAGCAAATGTCTCTTCTTATGGGAGTGTACCTTTCTGAGAGAATCCTCTAGCCACAAATCATGCCTTGTATTTTTCAATACTTCCATCAACATCATTTTTTATCTTGTAGATCCATTTCAAATATACCGCACTCTTGTTTTCTAGTTTGGGTACTATGTCCCAAACATCAGTCTTCATTACTTACTGGTATTCTTTTTTCATTGCTTCAACCCATTCTTTATTTTTTGGAGCTTCTTCATAGCTAGTGGGTTCTTGATCTACAAGGTCACACATCAAAGCTACATAACTAGAATATGGCTTTGATCTTTTGCTTGTTCTTTTGGATCCTTCTAGAGCTCCATATCCCTTTTCTTCCTCTATGATTTATCTTACCCAAGAAGGTTTTCTATTTCGAGAGCTATCCATAGTTGGAGGTTTCTGAGACTCTAGCATATCATGATCTCCATATGCTACTATTTCAAAAGAGGGTTCAAATTCTACCATTCTGGGAGGTACATCCTCTTACTGTACATCTTCAAGGTGACACCTTCTAGATTTCTTAAGAGGTGTGTCTTCATCAAATGTTACATCCCTACTAATATTGGTATGATGGAGTCCTGATATTAATATCCTCAAGGGTTTGGAGACTTCACAATATCCAACAAATATACCCTTCTTTCTAGAAGGATCCAACTTGTTTCTATTCTCTTTCGGAATATGTACATATACTGGGCAGCCAAATATATTGAGATGGCTCACTTTAGATTTATTTCCTGTATACATCTCTTCAGGAGTCTTGAATCCAAGATAACTATGAGATAATATATTCTACACATATACGGTTGTTCTTGTTGGTTCATCCCATAGGTTCATGGGGATTTCTTGGTCATGAATCATGGTCTTCACTACTTCCATAATAGTTGTATTCTTTCTTTCCCTAACACCATTCTATTGGGGATTATAGGTAGTGGTTATTTCCCTCTTGAGTCAATCCCCCTTACAAAATGATTCAAATTCCTTTGAAGTGTATTCTCCACCATTATTGGAACACTTCACTCTTGTTCTTCAAGAAGTATATCCATGTATTTTTTGAATAGTCATCAATAAAGGTGACATAATAATTATATCCACTTAATGATATGGAGGGCATGGGACCACATACATCAGAATGAATTAGTTCCAATGTACCTTTAGTCTTTGTTTCACTTTTCAGAAAGGGATTCTTGATGTTCTTTCCTCTTGCACATCCTTTGCAACGTCCCTCATGATCAACCTTCAGATCCGGTAACCATGTTGCCACCTTGCTCACATTGGGAAACTCCTTATAGTTGATGTGAGAAATCCTCCTAGGCTATAGTTCACTTGAGCTTGTAGTCTCATGGACAAGGGATTTCTCTAGACGTCCTTTGAGTTTGTAAAGTCCTCCTCCTTCTTCACCAATGACTACAACATCTTAAAGGGTCTTTTCTTTGTACCACATAAGTACATGTCCTTCTATAAAAGAAACTCTATATCCTTTCTTATATAGAGAAGAGATGGAAAGTAAGTTCCTTTTCAAACTTGGTACATACAATACTTCCTTCATATTCATGGAAGTCCCAGAGTCAAACTTGTAGCTTGATTCACCAATACCTTTGATGGGATATTGATAGTCATCCTTTAATGATACTTTCTAAGGAGAGTTATTTTCTTCAAGTCTTGACAAAGTTTGCTTCTTCCCTGTCATGTGCTTTGAAGAACCACTATCAATAAGCCATGTATCTTCTCCAGGTGTTACAGACCCAAAGAGAGCAGAGATTAACACATATTCTTCTACATATTCACCTCTAGTTAGTCTCTTTTGAGTTCTTTCTTTTTCTTCATCCTCATCATCAACTAGATGAGTTGTAACACCCTAGTTTTGACCACATGATATTTTGATTGTACATGACATATATATTGTATTGAGATCATGGCATGGGGATCAAGGCCAAAGGTCTACCTTCGACCTGGTATTTTGTATATAGGTAATCAAGGTGGATTCCTAAGGCTATGGTTATGGTGCCAGTCAAAGCATAGAGCCTTGTTGAATATCATGTAAATGTACAGATCAATAAAAATGCGACAGCTAGCTATTGAACTGCAACGTGAAAGAGATGGGGGCATGAATTCATAAGGAATGGGGTGGAGAGTTGGTAAAACTTCTAATCCTATAGGGTCATTCTAGATGTCAACAGGGAGACCCATGTACCCTTAGCTATATTTTTTTTCCTATGTCCTCAATCATTAATTCCTTCCATAAATCAGATGAGGTAGTTAATGCCTGGGGTAGTGCAAGGCATGGCAGACTGCAGTTTGTGTAGGCCTACAGCCTCAAGGATCACATGCTTTTTCTTCTGCAGGAAGAAATCACATTATGTGTTCAATGATCTTCAGAAGAGATCATGTTTGGGTTTTGTTCACTCCTCCTTAGTCATTCCGAAAAAACCCGCATTCAAAGCATTCTCCTCAGACGCATTTTTCTCTTTATTTCCCACAGAAATTTTGCTTTTGGGTTGTTCACCCTGGTCATTTAACCCACACAGAGAGAGAACCATGTTTTGTTCGAGGTTCTTTCACCTGTTTCTTACCATCCTTAGCCATGCAAGGGTCAAGGGACTGAGTATTTGGAAAATATTTTTCTTTTGTCGAGAAAGGGCAGAGGAGATTGCTCAATTTTTTGAGCAAGTACGGTCATATGTGGTTTTTCCATCATGGGTGGTTTCCTGCAGTATAAATCCTCTATTACCATGTTTTTCCATGTGTGTAGTGAGAATCCAGTTTACTGGTCCAATAGTGTGGCTTTGTTGTGTACCCTAGGATTTGGGTCTCATGGTTTCACAAGACTGAGGAGTGGAAGAGAAGAGAAATGGAATTGTAACATAGTGTAAGAAGGAACCTCAAATAAACATAAGAGTGGATGGTATATCCTTACTACATTCCCTGAAGAGCACTAGAGGGGAGGCATAGCCTTAGGGACTGTTGAGCAGAGCTGAGGGATGCTACCTTGTGTTTGGATGGAGGTAATGTGGATGCCATGCCAGATAGATTTTATGGAGGTGTCCTTAGATATTGAGTGAGCCACTATATTAGTCATTCAATTACCTTTCCACTTCCTTATCATCCTGTAAACCCAAGGGAGATTGGCTTGGCCTCAGGGCATGTTACCGCAATTGGATCTTGGCTTGGTTGAGTCTTGTTTTGCATTGGACTTGTGTGTAATCCTTGGCTGGACAACTTGTTAACCCAACTATGAGAGATGGTTTTGTCTTGAGGCCTCTGAACCCATATTTTGGTTTGGATGGTCCATTAATGCAAGTGTTTGCTTGATAAGCATGCATCCTATTAACCCAACTAGGTGATGGATTAGATGGACAGTTTGATTAGTCCAACTAGGGGTTGGCTTGATTGTGTGTTAGAGATACCTAGATGTGTGTGATTCCATTGTTCCCTAGTCCTTGTGGAATCATTCCCAAATCAGGGGTGGAAGTGGTGTTGAGAGATTAAGGAACACACCAGCATACGATTGGGTGGAACATTGCATCTACATAGCTAGTTGCAAGACAACTTCATCCTTCAAGATAAGTATTCTTGTTATGTTGTTTATGAAATGTATTTGTATATGAATTTTTACGTTCATGATTGATTTCTTAGTGATGATGAAGTAGATGTTACTTGTGTATATTTCTTGCATTCTATCTCTGTTTATGCCTTAGATGTTTTTATGCATCTTTCCTAAGTTCATGAAGGTTGGGATACTCTTGCAGAGGTCAGAATTTTTCTGACTTGGCATTTCCACCCTTGGAAATCCACCTAGGAGAGGTGGAAGGCATAATTCAAGAGGAAATAGTTGAATTGGGAGGAAAATTTGTGTTCCACACCCTGAGATCCACCACAGAAGGAAAAATGCAAGAGAAGGAAGTTCCATTAGAGTAGAATATTCCAAATTCCGGGATCCTCCTGCAAAAGGTGAAAGGTGGAAGGAATAAATCAGGAGGAAAATCCTAAGGCAAAGTTAATGCTCCGATTTCTAACTTCTGAGGTCAAAAAGTGGAAGTCAGAAGGACAGAGAGAGATTAAATCAAAAGTGCAAGTTCCTGGGTTCCGACTTTTGACTTTCGACTTCCGAGGTAGAAATGTGGAAGCAGAAGTGAGGAAGCGAAAGTGTGGAAGGGGTAAGGTTTGTTAAGAAATCGCCATTTTGGATGCAGAATGGAAAATTGAATGGCGAAATGATTGGTATAGTGGTTCTAAGCCTAAGATGAAGGTTGGAGAATAGGTTAACATCCATACTTGGTGTTTATCAGAAGAACAAAGGGGTTCTTTAAGAATTTTTTTTAATAATCCGTATTATGGGGTATGGCGACATGACATGAGCATGATGTCTCTTGTTGTTATTTGGTGATGGACACTCTCTAGCAAGGTGTCCTATCTTATGACAATTGTAGCATTGATACTTTGAGTAGTGCTTCTTCTTCTTTTGAAACTTATTCTTTGAAGGTTTTTTATTACTCTTCTTGAATTTTGATTTTTTTTCTTCCTTTAGTAAGGATGGATACATCATGATCATCTTGTTTGATTAGAGCTTCTTTGTTGGCTACTCTAGCTTCCTCTCATATGTAATATTACCATACTATGTGAAACTTCATACTTTATTTTCTATCACACTGAGTCTGTATGAATGAGTCCCAAGGTCTAGTGAGACCATTGAGAGAAGTCATAATTAGTTGATCCTCATCAAGGGTGTCTCCAATAGAATTTAGTTGTTCTCTGAACTGGGAGACCCTTGTGAAGTAATATTGAATTGATTCTCCTTTTCTCATCTTGGTTCCCTTCAGTTGATCTCTCAAATTCATATTTCTGTTGATGTTCCTTCCCTCATACATTCCATAAAGTGCATCATACATTTTCTTAGGTGTATTCTTAGATGAAACTTGAGGGATGAAGTGATCTTTGATAGAATCAACATTGATCCTCATTGCTTTTATTAGGTCTTGTTAATGCTTCTCCTTAGCTTGAAATTCTTTAGGTTCTATAAATTCATCCTTGATGTACTTATCAAGGCCATTCTCTTTCAGAATGAGACCAATCCTATACTTCCAAGATAGGAAGTTTTTTATGCCTTCTATTTTGTCCTCAAGCTTAGTGCTTGGGGCCATCCTGTCCAGTAGGTCACTAGAAAAATGAAATTTATCAAAATGGAAAGCTGAACTTAACATGAGATGTGATTGAATGAGGTGAGTTGGTTAGTCCAACTAGTTTCTAGACATCCCAAATCTTCACCATCTAAATCCTACTTGCGAGGTTGTAGCTCTGTAGAATTTATGGTTTTCATTTTCTATAGTTTTTTGGTTTAGGGCCAAGCTAGGGCTTGGAGATGCACCTTCCCAACCATAAACTGGGCATACTGGGCAGACGAATGTAGACCATTGGTATCATGGCTTACAAGACCAAAATACTTGAGTTACATGTCATGGACCACTACTCTCGGCACAAACATCTCACAACTTCCGTGGTGTTATGGCAGGGAGATCCCACTCAAGGGATTTGAAATTGGGAAGTTTTGGCTATACAACAATTAACATTTCCATCATCGAATATTGTGGTGGCGTATAATGGAAAGAGCACCATGACAATCATTCAGAATAGTGGATCGGTGATGAAGCTCTATTTGGATACCACACAGTGGAAGATAACCCCTTCAGACCCAACACTCACTTTTCCTACCCCTTGTGATTTAGTCTGGGATTTTCACATGAAATTAAAGTTTTGGACAGCCATATAAAGCAAATCAATGCAATGCCTCCTTTGGACAGCCAGCCATATATTAGCAATGCAATTTCACATTTTCTTCCTCACTCATATCCAAGTTCCCTATTGACTCATGCTAATGCTACAAACATAACATAATTCAGAATGGAAGATTTGGACATCAAATATCTCTAAAAAATCCACATTAATGAAGATACGGTTGAGGGATTTTCTGTCGTTCACATTAACGAAGAGATGGTTGAGGGTTTTGGTGTTTGCAATGGTTTCTTGTTACGTAAGCATCCAAAGAAAGGGTATGAGGTTGGGAGGAAAGTAGAGCTGCCTCTGCACTTGAATTGGATGGATACCATAGAGTGGAAGATGACCCAATCAAACCCAACAATAATATTTTCAATCCCTTACAATTTCGTTCCGTCTCAGGTTTTGATATGAAATTAAAGTTTTGCACATCCTTATAAAGCAAGCAAGGCCAACCAGGCCTGCTTCAGGAAATTCCTCCCTATATTATTGGTTTAGGTTAGGATGTCATAGAACTCATTCAGAATAGAGTTCATTTTTATTGGTTTAGGTTAGTATGTGGTATAAATCATTTGAAATATAGTTCATTTTTGTGTGTTCCAGTTATTGTCAATATTTGGGAGCTCAGTTGGAATAGAGATCATTTTTATGTATTCAGATTACTATGCAATATTTCTGAACTCATTTGGAATAGAGTTCATTTTGTAATAGACTTTATTTTTATGTATTCATGTTACTCTGTAATATTTTTAAACTTATTTGGATTAATGTTTATTTTATTATAGACTTAATTCTTGTGTTAAATAAAGTTCTCTACTTTCCACAATCCATCAATAAAATTAGTTTTTTCTAAATTATTAAATATAACCTAGATTTATTTTAACTTTAGATCTATCTTTACATTAGATTTATCTAGCCTCTAAATTTATAAAAACTTGAGAACAAGTCTGTATTTCAAACAATATTGTTATATCCCTCTTAATACATGCTTTATCCTGAGTTGAAATGAATTTAAAGTGCTCCAAGGATAACATGAGTACATATTGATTGAAGTTTAAACAATTGCATTTCTCAGTGTCAATAATAGAGTCATGAACGTGTATTTTCTCATATTTTCATCCACTACGTTTGGAGTTATAAGAATGATTCTCGCCACAGACATCCCACCAGTTGCCTGACCTTATGTCACAGATATCCCACCGAAGGGATTTGAGAAGTTTTGACTATACAAGAAATATTTCCTTTATGTTAACACTAGTTAAATTGTATGACCACAACTCTGGTGGTTCTGTTAAATAATTTATGGTGATAAAACAAAGTTAGTTACCTTAAATTTTTTTTTAATAAGGCCTAAAATATGAGTAATAGTCTAATAAAAATTGTCAACCATATGTGGAAGATATTTTTGTATTCAAGTTACTATGCAATATTTCTGAGCACGTTTGGAATATAGTTCAATTTTATGTATTCAGGTTACTATGCAATATTTTTGGACTCATTTGGAATAGATTTCATTTTGTAATAGACTTTATTTTTGTTTTCAGGTTACTATGTAATATTTCTCAACTTATAATTCTTACAAGTTAAATAACTGTCAATAATGCACTAATGAATGAATCAAATGAAGCCCTTGGTTTCATATGCATTCATATCTTCACGGAGTTACTCTTGCACCTTGATGGATTAAAAACTCCAAGGGAAGTATGGCATAAGCTCAAATCATTGTTTTCCAATGAGGATGAGTTCAGAGGCCATATTCTGGAGAATGAACTGATTTCTCTTCAACCCAACAATTTTGAAACCATAGAGAAATTCTTCTCCAAGATCAAATATTTGTTCATGCAATGAAAAAAGTGTGGGATTAAAAAGAAGAATTACAATTGGTTCTCTTCATTCTGAGCAAAATTGGCCCATAATTCTTATTGTTTGTTTCCACTTTTCATTCCGAGATACTCACAACTCCAGACTAGAGAATTCCCTCTCTTAATGCATTCACATAATGCACAATCCAAAGGGGAAAAAAAGGAAACAAATAAAAATAAATCTCATACCAGACCTAAGCAGAGGCAGAATCCTTCAAATGGAGCCTCAAGTTTTAAGAAGGACAAGCAAAAAAGGTTTGAAAATACCAAGTGCTCATACTGCAAGAGAGGGAATCATCCTTAGAACCTATGTATGAATAAAACCATAGACCAAATGTCTAGACAACTTGAACAAAACAATATTCCCCTTCCTGAAGGTCATAGGAAGCTCGATCCTAGAAACAAGACTGAAGATCATGAGAGATTCCATGCACTGAATGCTAGTTTCTCTCAGTCATAGGATTTTTATATTGATTTTGGAGCCTCCAATGACATGGTTGCCTCCAAGGAATCATTCCCCTCTTTGGAGAGTCTCTAGTGTCCTAGAATACACATGGGAGATGACTCTCAAATCCCAATTCTTGGGAAAGGTTCAATTCAATTTGAGCATGCAGTTTTAAAAAATTTCCTTTATGTGCCCTCCCTAGTAGCAATTATGTTCGTGGTATGTTAGACGACCCATATAGGCTCACCAAAGCTATCCATATTTTATTGTGACTCAATGGAGATCTCAAAAATATCTACTCGAAACCTCATAGTGAACGAAGCTACAATTAATGCCTTCAGGGAATATGAATTTCACATTTTCTTCCTCACTCATATCCAAGTTCCGTATTGAATTATGCTAATGCTGCAAAGAGAATTCCGAATGAAATATTTGGCCATATGAATTTCAAATATCTCTAGCAACTTCACAATAAAGAGATTGAGGGATTTCATATCATTAATCCTCTCAAGGTCTTTGCAATGGTTTCTTGGTAGGTAAGCAACCGAAGAGAAGGAATGAGGTTGGGAAGGACATAAGAGATATCTCTATAGTTGAATTGGATAACATAGAGTGCAAGCTAACCCCTTCAAATCCATTACAGGTTGAAATGGTAGGTCTTTCCATCGGTAAGCATATGTAGAACCAATTTCACCTTTGTCACTTTCCCTTAACATCTTTGCAAGTCAGAGGCTCCTAGGGGAGATCCCTATTAGGCCCTAAAAGTAAAAGGAAACCACGGGGGCTTTAATTCTTGTCCAATATCCTATCATGTTAGTTCATATTGTGGGTTTTAAAATTATCAAAAATCAAGCCAATATTGTTAACACCCAAAAAGTGTTCATTACCTCATCTACCCCACTACATGGCTCATTTGTCCATTTCTTTACCATATTTCCCTTAAAAACCCCTTTTTTTCCTCCAAAAATATCCAAATTTCCTCTAAAATAGCAAAAATCCCACTAAAAAGCCTCCAAAAGGCCTGAAATGCCTCCAAAAGGCCATAAAACCACCAAAAAAGCCTAAAAAGGGAAGAAAAAATATAAAATAATGAGGAAAAGGAGGAAAAAACCCTATACAGCTGCCCTAAACCATATGGTTTCCAAAACCATGAGCCAGCACTCCACCACTAAAAAACTATAAATAGGTGATGGAGACCCCTTATTTCACATCCACAATCATAAGCACCCTTACTCTGCCAAACTAGCTCTTGAAACCCTAGCTCACCCTTGAGCTACTTTCACCTTGAGAGCCCCTTTTGGCCCATTTCCACCATTGAAGAAAGAGAAGGAGCAAGTTGGAGCTCGTAGCAACCCTCTTGGATCACCACAACGGGATTCACCAACCTTCACATTGGAGGTAATATTAATACCAAAACCATTATTTACATTTTGTTTTTTCTGTTTTATGCACATGTTAGAGTTTCTTTTTTAGCTTTTTAATTTACACATATTGAACTGCTACTAAGGAGTCCCTTCTCCTCAGTAGGTGCTCATTCGCACAAGCTAGAGGTAAAACCCTAGCCACAGTTTTGGTGACTCCATTGTTTCATTTTCTGCAATAGTTTCCCATTTTTTCCTTTCGGCCGCCGTAAACCGCATTTTATTCCTCTGTAGTCGCGTCCCGACCGCGTCTTTTAGGCCTTTACCTGCGATCTGACCGTGGCTCTCAGACTGTTTTCGGCGCCCTGCCTATGGATTCAAGTCTGTTACCTGTGATCCGACCACAGCTAATCATCCTGATTGCTGCGATCTGACTGTGCCTGTCGGCCATTTTCCCGCGCGTCCTGATCGCGACTTTCAGCCCCTTAGGTGCGACCCATCTGCGTCTGTCTGCCATTTTCCCATGATTCGACTACACTTTTTTCCCTATTTCCTGCGGTCTGACTGCTTTTATGGGCCAAGAAGCCGTGACCTTCCCGCGCCTGTTTCCCTCAAACCCGCGGTCCGACCTCCCGATTTCGCCACAGACCCACGGTCCTGTTTTTGAACCCAGCCCCTTTGCTGCAATATTTTCTGCACCTGCACAGCCATCTGTTCCACCTACAGCCCTACTTCCCTACAGCCTTTTCTGCAACAACATTTCTGTTCCCTTTTACAGAATCTGTTTAAAATTTCAGCATTTTAATTCAGAAAATTTTGCATGTTAAAGTTGTGAATTCAGTATTATTGTTAGTTAGAAAGTTGCCCCTTTGTGTGGCACTTCTATTTTGGGTTCATCACCTCACGAGCACACACTCTGTCACATAATTCAAGTGAGCCTTAAAAAACTACTTAACTCAACCAATATTTTAACCCCACTTGGGGAACACAAAAGAATATTTGTAGTTAGGTAGGATTGGGGGATAGGCTTCCAATAACACCCCTCGGTTACTTACACTTGATACAAGCTGTTGTCCAATTAGGGAACCAAAATCCCCTAGTTCTTTTTGGCACGGTCACAACCATTTTACCAGAGGGCCTCTCCCTTAGGAGGGTTGAAGTCACAAGACTGGTTCCAGAGGCCTGAGTGGAATACCACACTCCATTCAGTAACTGAAGGGCTACCTTTCACAGTTCTTGGGATATCCCTGTATAGGGGTATTGCGGTAAAAGGACCAAACAGTAGATTCACCTTTCTGGACGTGTCAAGAATGGGGTATCTTAGTTGCCATTCTTCTAGGATTGACTACCCGGTGTCCCTCCCGGTAGGGGGATATCTTAGTCACTTGGATTTCCTATTCATATTTTCTGACTTGGATTTCATCACCTTGCAGAGGATATGTCTAGTTGAGTCAGAATACTTTTAGTTAGGTGTTTGCATGCTCCCTTAGCCCCTTTTGGTCTAGTGAGTCCACCATTTTTTATTTTTAGGAAACCTGCTGCTTGTTGGTATTCTGACCATTTCTGTTGACACTCCACCTATTGTAGCACAGCTGTTACATTAGGTGTTTTGAGTTGGTTGTTGGCCTGAGTGCCCTCTTTTTCGAGCTCTCCTTCTGCACACTCGGTTGCATTAGGGTTTTTGAGTTGTTTTTTACCCACCTCAACCCACAGAGATTTGACACCATCTATCACCATTGAGTCCCCGAGACATTCTCGGTGCCTCAGGGGCGAGCCCCCACAGTACGGTTCACTTGACACCACCCATCATCGACACAGATCATCCTCACTTGATACCACTTATCATAGATCTCGAGCCTTCTCACTTGACTCCACTCGTCAGCGGCATAGGACTCCGTCACCAGATATTGACGCCCCTTATTTTACCTCCGATTCTGAGCCAGAGTCTGAGAACCCTATTTACACTACTCCTACTAGCCCCATGACTGGCATGACTTCCACTCCAGTCTTGGTAGGGACCATTGGTGGCACATCCATCACTACACCATTTACCACACCTACTTTTGGTGCGCCCTCCATGGGGCCCCCATTTACCATTCCCCTCACGGCACCTATTCCCACTCCATCAGTGGCTCACGCTACCCAAGGTGGTGTAGGACCATCCCATACCACCTTAGTTCCCCCACTTGGGGGCATTGGCCCCAACTTGGTCCAACCCACTATTGTGTCACATCCTTCTTCCAGTTTACCATTCATGGCTAGCCTCAACCTGCCTGACCTAGCCAGATTGACCAACGACCCTATTCGACACAACCCTGTGTGGCCTCACATGCCCACTAAGCTCCCCTCTGACATCCCTAAGTTTGAGGGCAAGGCAGGTGAGGACCCACAAAACCACATTATGTCCTTCCATCTATGGTGTTCCTCCAACTCCATAGTGGATGACTCTATTTGCCTCCATCTCTTACAGCGCACCTTCACTAGCTCTGCAGCCAAGTGGTATATTGAGCAACCCCATGGAACCCATGCCACCTTTGCTTCCCTTACCTCAACCTTCCTGCAGTTCTTCCAGTTACCTGTCTGCTATGATGCGGGCGTTGAGATCCTCCTATCATGCAGACAAAACATGACTACCCACATCATGGACCACATTCATGAGTGGCGTCGACGCCGTAGCTTATGCAAGATCAAATTAGACGACCGTATCTTCCTCGATTGGTTCCTCAAATCCCTTCTTCCTGTCATTGCTAAGGATGTGGGATCTGAAAGACCCCAGTCTAAAGAAGAGGCCATCCTTAAGGCCCAACAATTCAACCTCACTTATGCCCAGTCGGGTTATCTCTATACCATTATACCTGATGCCCCTCGTAGCGATTCCTCCCAGCACGATGCCCCGGGGGCATTTCATGTTGCCGACGGCATCATTGGCCATGTCTCTTCGCATCCTCAACTATTTTCCATAGTACGTCCTACCCCTAGCCCTGAGCTTTCATAGGATACCTCGCAGTCCGGAGCAACCAACTCGTATGCTCCCATGACACATCACCACCATTCCAATGGACCCTCATGTCCACCTCAGTGTTTCGATCATGCGACTCCCGCTTACGCCCCCCCTGTCGCACCTCAGCCCTACTACCACCAGCAGGCTGCACCAGTTCCTTCACCTTCACAAGCCCAACCCGCTTATTACCCGCCACAGGCAGCCCCTGTGGCAAACCCACAACCCGCTCCGCAGCCCTATCAGCAACCCCCTCAAGTTGCTGCACTTGTGCAGCCTCCACCTACATATCAACCGCCGCAATCTGCTCTAGCACCTGCGCAACCTTAGAATCCACCTGCTGCCCAAGGGCAAGTTTACGCCCAACAAAACCCGCAGCAAAACTAGAACAACCAACACAACCAGGGCCAACAAAACCGTGGCAGGGGCCGAAATCATGGAAACAACCAACCTACAGACCAAGCTGGTCAACCCCCTAATCCCCCCGATAATAATAATGTGGCCCCTGCTACTCAAAACCCTGATCGCCTGCCCAAGTAGGCTAAAAACCCCAATTTATGAGCAAACCATCCTTGTTCTATTTGCGGGGTCTATGGCCACTACACACATACCTTCCCACACTTGGAGTGAGCTCGGCAACTTTGGGTTGATGATGCCCACCGCCAAGGGCATGCGGCTCCTCAAGCACCACCCAACCCCCCACAACCTCAGCAGCCACCATTGGTGCTGTAAAACCCCTTACCAAACCAAGGCATAGTGAACACTCAACCATTGGCTCCCCCTCAAGCCAACGTGCCAACCCAACAACAAATCACTTACGCTGCTCCTGATCAACCCATGTTTGACTTAGGTACCCACCACTTGTTGATGATGTCCTCCGATGAGGTCAACCTCCAGACCCGGCGGAACCAATATGGCTCCACCCCTGAAGCCCCTCCCGCCGATAAACCCACTAATGCTCAGCCCACTGATCAGGCATTACGTATACCTCCACCTCCACTAGATGGCGCTCCCAAAGTACCTCGTTTCCTGCTTCGCCGTATCAACAATAACCCCAATGCGCGGGCTGCGTCAAACTACAACATTGTCGATGACTTAGCCCAATCTCCCACAGCCATGTCTGTGTTAGAAGTCTTAAAAAACTGCCCTTCATAGTGCAATACTTTACTCTCAGCCATTGGGGCTATCGATCCAAACGATTCGAATTTAATGGCATTTGATTTGGACCAATCTGAACCCTGCATGCCTTCCACTTTAGCATTCCAAGTTTCTGTTTCCATTCAGAATTTTGTCATCCATCGATGCATTATTGATGAAGGTGCCTCTACATGTGTCATGTCCACCTTCATCTAGTAGAAATTGGGATCCCCCCCTCTCCAGCAGTCCACTACTGCGTTGCAAGCCTACGATGGTCGTTCGGCTCAACCACAAGGCCTATTAACTAACGTCCCCATCTAGCTGGCTGGCAAAACCGTCATCATCGACATCGAGGTTATTAATGTACAGCTTGATTATAACCTTTTACTTGGCCACAGCTACATGTACGCCATGCGGGTGGTTGCTTCTTCCATTTTTCGTACCATGATGTTCCCCCATGAGGGACGCGTGATCAAGGTCAACCAACTCACCTACTATGATCCCAATGCCCCCGCAGCACCTAAAAATGTTCTCCCCATGGTTGAACAACCTGTTTTGGGTGCCACCACCTCACTTGTTTCCTCTATGGGGCCCAGATTTTACTCAGATGCGCCAATGACCTTGACCTTCCAATCTATTCCACCCCTGTCACCCGCCACTGACGTGTTTGACCTATGTACCCTATCCCATAGCACGCAAACTGCTACTCATCAACTGCCCTTGTTGCCTAAACCCCCTTTGGTACCTAGTCACATTGGTGTTACACCCATCCATACCATTCCTTTCCTCATCCCTCCCTCAGGAGTAGTTAGCACCCCGGTCATGGCTACCCTCAGCCTCCCTGGGTTAACCTTAGGATTACCCGTTTGGTATCTTTCGCCTCCCGTTCCCCCGCCGACACCAGATGTCATCCTACAACCGGTGCACCCCATTGTCACTACTAGTCAACCACCTCCCGGTGTCGCTACCCCATCGTCCTCCATGAACCCCCCCCCTCCTCTTACCAAACCCACTGGGGGCAGAGGCCCCCAACCTTACTCTGCTGTCCCACCTCCCAAGACAGTCAAAAACCCCCCTGTGTTTCGTGCTCCTCCCAAATTCTTGCTGTGTGATGAGTTGGGCCATGTGACTCATCAATGTCCTCAGTTACCAACAGTACAGGAACACATGCAGATGCTTGACGACGACCCCACTATACCGGTTGTCCACCTTGATCCAACCCCTAAGCCTCGCTACAAATCCCTGCGCACTAACCACCCCTGTGCCATATGTGGTATTTACGGGCATTACACAAATCACTGTCTCGATCTCCCCGATTACAGAGTAGCTCTCTATGAGATGAACAATCTGGACCTTGAGACGGCACCACCCACCATTGAGGAGATCCACCCCTCGGTATCTTCCCCTTTCGGAGAGGATAATACCATTTATATGATCTCTTCCGCCAATACTCCCTCATCAACCAATTTGACGATGCAAACTTTCCGTACTGATGAGGAAATCCTTGAGGCTCTCACTGCCCCAGAGTATCCCTGGGATGACATGCACCATCATTCCTACTTCCTCCTAGATGAATCCTCCTCTAACACTGCTACCCAATTTGTAGTTGAATCCAAAGACTTCCTTCCCCCCAAGGTCGACTGGTTCAAGAACCCTATTCCTGCTCCTGACGCCTTCGAGGAGGGTAACATGGCAAACATCTCACCTATGATCCAAATTGATATCGCTGCCCCAGGAAGCACCCCCGAACTCATTACTTTAGGAGCCTCTTGCAGTGAGCAAGAGATTGAGGAATACAAAAAACTCTTCAGAGAATTCCGTGATGTCTTTTCCTGGTCCTATACCGAAATGCCCGACCTTGACCCTGCCATTATAGAGCACCACATTGACACATGGCCTAATGTACCCCCTATTCGTCAGAAACAGTGTCCCATTCATCCCTCAAAACTCCCAGCTGTCAAAGCAGAGATTGAGAAACTTCGGAAGGCAGGATTCATTTATCCTATTGCCTATACCACCTGGGTTTCAAACCCTGTTCCCGTTAACAAAAAACAAGGCACCATTAGAGTATGCACTGACTTCCAAGATTTAAACTGTGCCTGTCCCAAAGAAAATTTCCCCACGCCATTTATTGACCAGCTCATCGATGCGTGTGCGGGGCATGAAGTCCTCTCGTTCATGGATGGTTTTTCCAGGTACAATCAGATCCAAATCCAAAAGGAAGACCAGTACAAAACTACCTTTACTACCCCATGGGGCACCTTTTCCTATAGCGTCATGCCTTTTGGCCTAAAAAATGCTGGTGCCACATTCCAGTGGGCCATGACCTATTGCTTCCATGATTTGGTCCACATCCTGCTCATCTACCTTGATGACCTTACAGCTCGTTCCCAGAAATGATCAGACCACCTTAACAACCTTCGGTAAGTTTTTCTGCGCTGTCGCAAATATCATATCCGCTTGAACCCACACAAGTGTGTCTTTTGCATTCCGGCAGGCTGATTGTTGGGTTTCATTGTTTCCCAGAAAGGAATTACTGTTGACCAATGACACTTGTCATGTTGGGCCCACTTACTATTTATAGTTCGTTGATCTTTTTCTTGTTTTGGCCATTCTGAACCTCTACGGAGTCCGTTTTCTGCACCGTTTCCACCATTGGAGTCAGCACGACGAGACCGTCACGATGGTCACCTCATTGTATTATTTTTTAGACATGACTAGTCACCTCGGTTTGCATGCCACTTCAATCGTTCTCCATTTTTTCACACTTTTTATATCGCCGGATTCATTTTTTCCGAGATCGTGATGATGCTTGAGATCATTTCTCGCTCTCACTTGGTACAATTTCAACATTGTGTCCCAACACCTTGTTGCCTCAATTTGCGTGCCACATCAGCTGCCATCAGACTGTTCCACATTTTTTACATGAGCCATTCACTCCTGTCATACTGCAAATGTTTCGTTATTTTGCCACCATTCATTCACCCTACAAGGAGACCCACCAGTGTTCCCCCTCACCCTCGGTCCTGGTCATCATAAATGTTCCTTGATTGAACACTTCCTCCTTGCCTGTACATTCCTTTTGTTCGGTATAATTTTATCCCTTACTTCAAATTCTTCTTATTGCTTTCAGACTCCTTAAAATTGAAAGCAACCACGAGCATGAACTGTCCTAGGCTCGTAAAAATCCACACGATAGTACCTTCCATCACTTCAGAGTCTTCTTATTTGCTTTCAAGACTCCTTAAAATTGAAAGAAACCATGAGCATGAACTATCCTGGGCTCGTAAAATCCACACGACAGTACCATTCCATTACTTCAGAGTCTTCTTATTTGCTTTCAGACTCCTTAAAATTGAAAGCAACCACGAGCATGAACTGTCCTGGGCTCGTAAAAACCACACGACAGTACCATTCCTTTCCTTCAGAGTCTTCTTATTTCTTTCAGACTCCTTAAAATTGAAAGCAACCATGAGCATGAACTGTCCTGGGCTCGTATAAATCCACACGACAGTACCATTTTATATACACACTTCTTCTAGTTCCCTAACCCATGAAGAAGTCCCCCCGTGCCTCTTGGCGCTATGATCGGTCCTCTCGGCAGCACCCCCAATTAGGTCACCTTTGTTCAGAGTATTCTGCAGTCTCCTGCCATTGTACCACAGCTTGAGTCTCCCTCAGCCCAGTCACCTTCCCAGATCCAATACAGCTATGATCCCCTTACCACCAGTCCGTTTCATATGCTGCCCGTTCATCCCCTCCATCATACTCTGAACAAAGGAAGTTTGAGTCCACCCACTCTACTTGCCCAGTTATTCCCCCCAGTTTATCAATCCTGCCATTAGTACTATTACATTTCAGTTTTCCACCTCGCGCTCCTGTCAAGGAAACATCATTGCCTTGATAGTTGCAGGTCTCCCTCTATCGACGACAGCCCCTCTATTCCAGAGGATGGACCCAGAGGCCCCTGCGCCTTGGACCCATCACTATATGTGGTGAGTGCCTACGGACCATTTTGGGAGGAGTCATCACTGCCTCTCCAAATGGTTGTTTCTCACATGCTTGACTTCAGCACCTTCATCGCATCATTGAGAATCGCGCAGGATTTATATCCCTTCCATTATTTGTCGAAGACCCCAGATTTCCCTCGACTCTAGCACATTGGTGAGTCACTTCGGAACACCCAGTTATATATTCCCATGGATGTTCGGGCTACGTTGGCGATTGTATTTGGAATCCCTTCAGTTCCATGCTTCCTTGAGTACCCAGTTCAGTTCCAGTTCAGTGTACCATTGCGAGTATGACCCTTGTCACTCTAATATAGCAGCTCATTAGTTCCTTCGGCACCACATTCAGTAGCACCACTGTCATTCCAGTGCATCAGTTTTTCAGCTCAGACATGGTCAGCCCAGCAGTATGTCCCAGATTTGTGTCCCTTCTAGACCCTTATGATATACACAGTGGTTTTTTATACTACAGGTCCCTCTTTTTGGGCCTCACAGTTCTGTTTATGTATCTTGACACGAGCATGGGTATGCCCGCCTCGTCCATATATTGAGATTCTTCCTCATTCAGTATTTGAGGCCATGTATATGACAGGTCCCTCTTTTTGGACCCCATTGTTATTATTATGTTATTTCTTGATACGAGCATGGGAATGCCCGCCTCGTCCATATGATTAGATGATTCCTCTTCCATTATTGAGGTTATGTACTTTTAGTTCTTGCAGTTGGTTTGGGATTGTTGTTCTGGGCTTCCGTTTGTTTCTTCTCTTCTCCACACCCCAGGAACACCATTTATGACTTATGATGTCCATCAGCCATACGATGAGATCCTGCCCTCGCACATCAAGGGGTAATCTGTTAACACCCAAAAAGTGTTCACTACCTCATCTACCCCACTACATGGCTCATTTGTCCATTTTTTTACCATATTTCCCTTAAAAACCCCTTTTTTTCCTCCAAAAATATCCAAAAATCCTCTAAAATAGCAAAAATCCCACTAAAAAGCCTCCAAAAGGGCTAAAATGCCTCCAAAAGGCCATAAAACCACCAAAAAAGCCTAAAAAGGGAAGAAAAAATATAAAATAATGAGGAAAGGAGGAAAAAACCCTATACAGCTGCCCTAAACCATATGGTTTCCAAAACCATGGGCCAGCACTCCACCACTAAAAAACTATAAATAGGTGATGGAGACCCCTTATTTCACATCAACAATCATAAGCACCCTTACTCTACCAAACTAGCTCTTGAAACCCTAGCTCACCCTTGAGCTACTTTCACCTTGAGAGCCCCTTTTGGCCCATTTCCACCATTGGAGAAAGAGAAGGAGCAAGTTGGAGCTCGGAGCAACCCTCTTGGATCACCACAACGGGCTTCACCAACCTTCACATTGGAGGTAATATTAATACCAAAACCATTATTTACATTTTGTTTTTTCTGTTTTATGCACATGTTAGAGTTTCATTTTTAGCTTTTTAATTTACACATATTGAACTGCTACTAAGGAGTCCCTTCTCCTTAGTAGGTGCTCATTCGCACAAGCTAGGGGTAAAACCCTAGCCACAAATATATTTCAAGTATTCATGGGATGAGGGGTTTAACATGGGGGTGGGTAGGGTGGTATAAAAAGGGTTGGGGAGGAGGTTTTAAGTATTGGGAGGGGGGTTCAACAAAAAGGGTTTGGGTCAATATCTCTCAAAATTAAGGGTATTCTTCAATATCCCATGATCACACATGCAATGTGAGAGGTTCACTAAGTGAAGTCCCCGTGAAGGAAACTTCTCTCGAGTATATTGTTTATCAATGCCTAATGGAGTCTTAAACAAGATTGAACAATTAAGTGTTGTTATTCTAATTATAGGAAACAAATAATTAACTCAAAAAACAAATATCATGCGGTGACTTTCAATTCCAAAATAAACTTGTCTTATCATTATCAAAATGTGTGTGGATTGAAGTCAAATTGGAATTTATATGCAAAACAAGTGTCCACTGTCACCTTAGTCACTTTCCCTTAACTGCTTCAGAAGATGGATCCTCTTAGGGGATAAACCTATTAGACCCCTCAAAGATACTAAACATCAAAGGAAACTTCTCTCGAGTATATTGTTGATTAGTGCTTAATCGATTCTTGAAAAAGAGTGAATAATTAAGTGTTGCTATTATAACTATGACCATGCAATTATCTAATTGTAGGCAACAAATTATCTAATTGTAACTATGACCATGCATGGTTGATGGAAATTGATTGAGGTAGCCCGTGAGAGGATATGGTGAGTATAGGAGGTGGCTAGAACTTAAAGGGAAGCCATGAGGTTGGATGCAGTGTGAATGAAGTGAGGAGGCTAGCGGCAGTCTGGAACCAATGACGGGGAGAGGATAACATTTAGTTGGAGCCACGAGGAGGAGAGGAAAAGAAAAACACCAGGAGAGGATTTCCAGCAAGGAGGTTAGTAGTGAAAAGGAAGAATGGTCATGCTAGAGAAGGAGCACAGAGGTAAAGCAGAGATATTAGCCTTAGAGGGAGGAAGTTGCTAGGAACATGGGATGGAGTGAAGGAGTTGGAAGCAAATGCATCGAGGAGGAATAGAAGTCTCAGGGCGTGGATTCTAGCTGAAAGAGAGTGACCAGGGGAAGCCACAATGTCGAGGATGAAAACGAGGAGGTGAAGATATAATGGGAGCATGCTACTAGGTGATGGAGGGAAGGCGCTGAGAGTAACATATCTCAACAATGTTGCAGTCTGCAGGTTAAGGTAGCGCACAACATAGAGTGGGAAGGAATACAGTTGGGAGATCATAGGAAGATCTAAGGAAAGGTGGAAGTCATGTGGAAATGAAAACAACTCGAAAGGGAATGGGAAGAGGTGTTGTAGGTCACAAGAAAGGATGGATATCGTTATAAGGAAGCTTAGGAGGAACACGAGATATCCTATCTAGGATGAGGATGCTAAGAGTTTAGGGGAGATGACCCGCCGTGTGAAGGCTTGTAGTAGGTTGGAGAAACCCGCAGTGGGAAAACAAAAGATGACTAGCGAGGATGAGAGCACCTACGATGAAGAGAGTAACAACAAGGGTGCAAACTCGGCCAAGGTAGAGGGTGCTTGCGAAGGAGACAACCTTCCTTGAGGAGTGTGTTGCCGGTAGAGAAGGGAGTGTGCACCAGTGTGTAACTGCCATGAATAACGAAACCCTGTGCCAACCCTAACCTAGATGAAAACATAACCTAAAAACCTAACTAACCTAAAACTATTCTAGACACTAACCAACCTAAGACTACTCTAAGAAATAACCCTAGATTAGTTGAAATGTAACTCCTAAACTAGGTTTTGTGAGAGAAAAGTGTGAAAACCTAGGAAAAAACCCTAGCACAAGCCCTACCTAACCCAGGTTTTATAAGGAGGATCTCTAACCTAGTGAGGAAGGGTCCTAGGTTAAGAAACTAACCTGGTAAATATAAGGGGAAATCTTAAGGAACCCTCACCAGAAGGCGTGTCATCATCGCTGATAGGAAAGAAAGTAGTGACCTATCCTAGGGAAGAGTGCAGCTCTAAGGCTACCACTAAGACTTGATACATGCACATCCAAGGAAAAGGTAAGAAGCCTGACCTCCTTATGCTTATGTTCATCCAATAAATCGAAGCATCACCAAAAGCAGAGATTCACCAAAGAATTACTAGTGAAAGTGAGGACATATATTTATATGATCTATACCTCACTTATCCAGGCTTACATGCCTTAAAACAAGAAAAATCATAATTATCAAATGCCAACCTAAAATTAGAAAAAATAAAATAAAAAAATATAAACTATGGTGGGCTACCTGGGGGTATTTGCATCCCGAGGTGCCAAAACATGCTCAAATAAGAAAATCGCTCTGAATGAAAGGCCAAAGTGGGTTGGAGGGAGGGTGTTATACCCCATATAACCCCTAGAATGTTGTAAAATCCCTCAATGCCCTGCTTAAAGCAAGGAAATGACTTGGTAGTGAGGATTCCTTCCTTTGAGGAAAGAAAGCCAGGGATAGAAAGGACCCACTGACTGAAGGGACAAAATGGTGTATGAAGTGGCCATGACTGAGTACAAGTGCCTCATAGCTAAATCAAAGGCCACTAGAGTGCACAAGAAGGAAATGGAGCCATGTGACCCATTGGTCAACCGGTAGGTGCCCCAAACACCAACCCTAAGGTTAAAAACCTCTTTAACGGGAAGTCAATGGTTCCATTAAGCTATAGTACCCTTAAAGGAGGACCAAAGGGTCCAACTATGAATGCGATCACTCAATAATACCCCTCTTGGTTGAAAAAATTGTCCCTCTCTCCCTTGGACACACTTGAAGGTGCACTAGGTACAAGTGTAGCATAACACTGGTTGTAATGTCCCCATTTTTATAATTGCATAGCGGGACAATTCCATCAATCCTACTAGTTCCCTAGGTTGGATGGAAACATTTGTAATTTTAATAAGGGAGCTAATAAATGATGTTCGGACATTAGAATGGAATAAATATTTAATAATGGAGCTTATTAAATAAATACAAGAGAAAATTGAAGTGGCAATGGAGCATGGAGACACATGGATATTATGGGGACCACACAAGCTAGAATTTCTATGCCACATGCCATCCTCCTCTTGCAATTTTGAATCCATCGGAAGCCTAAATGTTCTTGGATGAGTTAGAAGGCTAATACACTTGGACTAGATTCCCTAGCTCTATGACAACAATGATGAAGATGCTATGACACAAATCATATATAAAGGATGAAATCTGACATATCTGACATGTTAGGTCAAAATAGAGCATCCAAGGATGCTCATGTGAGTTGGGGAAGCTCAATAGGTTCCTACTCGAATTGGGGGAAGAAGGAAGGCTAGGAAAGGGAGGACACATGGAAAATATTGAGCCCACACCCTAATTTGAACTGGTTTGAGTTTGTGGATGGATTGGTAACCTTAGAAGGCTAATACTATTTATAAAATATAGGAATCAACCAATATAAGATCTTTTTATCATTTGATAAAATTGCGTTTGTGAATTGTGAGAGCTAGTGGATGACTAGTTTTCTTGTCTTAGCCAATTTCGAGGGCGAAAGATTCCCATCCAAGTTGGTGTTTGGAGAGTCCACTCAGGTATTTCATGGAGATTTAATGGATTTTTATTTGCAGGTGTAAGCTAAAGGATAGCTTGTGGTTCTTTCTATTGCAGCACTTTCTCTCAACCATTTCTAGTTTTTATTGCATATTCTTGCTCATGGAGGGATTGCGCTTTGGGTGAGATATTGATATATTCGGGGAAGATTCCAATGCCTCATTATTTTATTTTTTGATTTAAATTATCCTTATTTCAATTTCAGAATACTCTCAAGTCAAAATACTGAAATATTTCATGTAAAAATGTCAATCAATGAAGAAATAGTGCCATTTCCCCACACTCTCATTTGATGGCGCACTTTTTGGAGTGATTCTTGCACCTTTCTGAGGATGGTTGATGCCCAAGAATTTATTTATGATTTATGTATCTATAATATCATCTCCATATTCTCTGTAAGTCGAAATTAGAAGAAATACTTGTGCAAATGTCCACATTTCCAAGCTTTATTGTGACTAGTTTCCATGTGATGATTTTCCCTTTTAATGGAGATTGTGTGTCTGATGTATATTGATAATTGGATCAATTTTATGTTTTTTTAGTGAGATATTGAAATTATTTCAGTGACATATATTCATATTTCTCTGTTCTAAACTATTATGTGCACCATTTATGAGCAGAAGTTGAGCTTTTAAGTGTCATTTCCCTTAAGCAAATATCACTGAAATTGTGCATTAGTATATGCAGATTTAAAACTCAGTTTCAGAAGTATTAACCACAAAAAATGAAATTAAATAAGTATTTTTACAGTTTCAATACTCTGTTATAAAATTTGGGAGGGTCGAATAGGAGTTGGAGAGCCATTTCTTCCATTACCCTATGGGGAATTGCATCATAAATTGCTAGTAATTTTTCCCTTTTTCCCATAATGACCAATTCAAGTTGTAGATGTATATGAAATATCATAATAATACCATAGAGTCCCTTTAATAGTCTAAATACTTCCAAAATCATTCCCTACAAAATTCGATACCCTCTTGAGCCATTCAAATCCCCCTTGGTCAAAACTAGTAAAGACGATTTTTCCAAAATTATTCCTTTATTGGGAATTTTTGAATAGGGACATTACACTACAATTATAGGACAAGATCTCTTCCTAGGATTCCTTGAGAGCATATTAATCTATTGTTACCTATATACTGACACACATATCGAATGCTCGAGAGATTAAAAGCATGTAGATGCATACACTTCCATCCGGTCTTTTTGACAAAATGAGGTGAACAAATTAAGAAAAATGAAAATTAACTAGACATGAAAGTACATGAAATGAAACACATAGAAATATTCCTAATGCAACTAAACCTACCTACTCTAAACATGGTAATCAAAACATGTTAAGTGAAATCATACCACCAATGTAACCATTTATGTAAGCAATCCATACCTTCCATCTTACATTTATCCTTTAGCATAATCCAAGACAATACCTCATTGATGATATGTTGAGTTTGTACCAGAATATTTATCTTGATGGGTGGAGGAAACCATACCTTCTTAATAACTTGGAAAACTTGAAACTAAAGCCATGGAGAAGCATTACTTCGACACGCTTTGTTGATCCATTCTTATAGTGGGATTACGTATCAGACACCTCCACCATACACATCTTGTGAAACAATTTGCATGAAACTCACCCATGAATCTTGACCTTGGGAGGCTATCTATGGGGTTGGACTTTGCAAATATTCATATAAGAGCCGCAAAATGTCTCTGCATTTACTCATACTTTTCTTTGTACATACAGGTATATCACCTATCTTTTCCACAATCATGTTAGTAACCCCAATAATGCTTGAAATTTTAAAATTTTCAACAAGACAATCCATACCTTCATGCCTCAAATGAAAAGATATACAATAAATATTATGAGACTGAGGGATGAAAGTCATACCTATCAACCTACCTTCCTTAGCCTTGTTGAGATGTATCATTCAGGTCTTGTCGATGTAGGGTATAGGAGGATGAAAAACTTATTCTGTGCATCTTGAGGGGAACAATTGAGAGTGATGACCTAGGCTCATCATATGATGAATATCTGGAAAAGGATCCTTAGTGCGACAAGCTTCCCTATTGCAGGTCGAGTATGACGGGGACATCATGGAAGAACCACCAAAGATACATTGTCCCAAATATTTGAACAAGGTATTCATAAGTTATGTCTTTATCATCCTTGTTGGAGGTGAGTGAGAGTTCCTTGTCCCTAATAGTGTCAAGTTTTGGCTCTTCCTAAGTAAATTCATCAATATTCTCTTTCTCATTGTAACATATGGAGAGAACTCTACCTGGTATCGAGGAATCATAGAGAGATAGACCCATAAATTTCCAGTAACAATCATCCTCAAAATTCCCATAATTATGTTCCCAAAGGTCTATTATGTCACAAGGAGTCTCTATATGTTGGAAGGGAGGACTCATCCTGTCTTTTTATTTCTCAGCCTCTTCAATTAATACTTTTGGATAATCATATATGGGATCATAATCATATTGATATGCTTGGAAATCTTCATCTATCATGCTCAAGATATCATCAGTTAGACCTTGAACAATGGTTGCTTCGACCTGATCTTTTCTTTGGGATTCCTTACTGAACAAGTCCTTCACATTCTTGACAGGAGGCATCCATTCATCATGATGCCATGAATCCCAGTGGTTACAAAATGTTTCCACAAATTTTGCAAATGATTATATCGTTCCTTTATCTAGGCCCACGAACTAAGCGAGATATTTTCCTACCAGATGAAGTACAAATGATCGCATCTAAACATCTTCTTCTTATTTAAGACCATATCTAGAAGCCATAGTAATAAAACATTCCACATGATGCATAGAATTATTATGGTCGCCCTTGAATGCATGGTAGAATACTTCGGGTAACTCATCTAAATAACCTGGTAAAGTTGATGGATCAAGAGGAGTGAAACCAATTTCCATTTATGTAGTATTCGGATTATCAGTATCTTCAAACTTGAATGGAATATCATCTATTTTTCCTTCTCTTACATCATATTGAGTATATATTTTTCCCATGGCTTCTTCCTAGATTCTATCAATCATGGAATTTCTTTCCTGTTCTTCAATACTGTAATCCCAATCCGTGCTGAATGAATCAATGAATTTCTTGAGAGAAGAAAATATTTTGCAAGGTAATCCTTCATACCAATTTCTGACAGATAAGTTGACTTCTAGGTGAAGAGACAATGCAAATAGCCTAATCCTAATGTCTTCATGCATGGTGTTACTTTCTCGAATGAATCGCATGAATTCTTGCACATGGGATAGTTCATGGTTCTTATATTGCTGGAACAATGGGAACGATGTCTTACCACAATTATTTAATGGTGTAATTGTGTGGGAAACCTAGAATGAATGAGAATTCCAATATGTCCATCCACAATTCATAATTGGATTCCATCTTGTTGGGCTTCCCTATGTTTATAGATTACTTCTTTTAATTTTCTTCGATTGGAGTTGACAGGAGAAACCTACCACGTTAGTTAAGAAAATATCTCTAAAGTACCAAATAAAACAAGGGTGTACCTGATAGATGGGACAGGATGAGCTCTTTGAGGAGTTTCCAGGTAAGCCTGTAGGTTAGTTCTTAAAAAATGTAAGAAATAATATAAAATTATGACTTCAACACTTACCAAAGTGTCAAGTCATGTTGGGATTTTCTTTGTCGAGTCACAAGGTAAGACCTGCAAGATTAGTCTTCAATAATATTTTCAAAATTCCTAGAAATAATTAGCTCAATTTCTCTTACCATATGTCGTTCTTTCCAGGGTGTGAATGACTCGGAATCAACCGCTTCATATTTCGAAATGATCCTCGACAACATCACCAAAATGTTACCGGTTGAAATGGCAGGTCTTGCCATCAATAAGCATATGCAAAAAAAGTGACCACTGTCACCTTACTCACTTTCACTTAACTGCTTCGGAATCTCGACACTAGTACATGTGCACATTTTTCCAACAGAAAATCATTGCTATTGCAACACTTGTGCATTGCTATAGTGATGAACATGACCCCTTTTCTCGTGGAAACAAATTCATCGTTGTAGGAACACTTTCCATAGTTTGTATCTATCGTGACACAAAAGACATGAAACGTGGGTTGTTTAAAAACTCAAACTGTGTCACTATAGTGACACTTCCCCATCGCTATAACAACATTTCCATCATTTCTATAGCAACACTTGGTTTTCTCTATAGCGAGGGAGTCACATGCTTAAAATATGTTTATACCAATGATGCATCATCGTTGTAGTAACAAGGTGCTGTCTCTATAGAAACACTTCCATCGTCACTAGAGAAACACTTTGTTGTTGTTATAACGATGGAGGAACATGTTTAAAATATGTTTATACCAGTGATGTGTCGTCATTGTAGCGATGAGGTTCCATCGCTATAGAGACACCTGTTTGTGCAACTCACCGACGGGCTTGCTATACTAGTGACAAAAAATAATTCTCTAGTATAATAAGCCCATTGGAGAGTTGAAAAAATGGGCATCGATATAGAAACAACAACTCCTTTAATGTTCCTACGGAATTTTTATATTAGCGATGAAAATTTTATCGCTAGTATAGCAAGCCTTTCGGAGTTGCACAAATGGTTGTCGCTAGAGCGACAGAGTTATTAATTTAATAAAAAATGACGTTGAAATAATTCCCTTGCTACATATAGGTCATCATATTTATCAACGTTCGTTAAACATCTAAGGAATTCATACACCTTTTTCAAGCATTTCTTCTCTCAAGAGAATTCTCACATTGATCTACCAACTCTTGGATTTTTTTCCCTCCGGTTTCTTTCACTTTGATCTAAACTCTTTCCTCTCTTAGGTCTTTTCCTCTCTCTGTTCTCTAAACTTCTAAAAGGATGAGGAGGATTTTTTTTTCTCTACACAATCCCAATCATCTTGACTCTCTTTCTAGTCATCATCAAATCATTATCTTCCATACCCATCCAATTCCTCATTTTCAAGGTGTTTTGCAATTTTTGGTCAACATCTTCCATCTCAAATAATGTAATGTATCATGGGTATTGGGTACACAAATAATAAAAAATGATTTTTAGGAATACCAAAAATACAATGGTTTTGTACGCCCTCATGCTCCATATGCAAAAAATGAAATGATGTCTACACCAAGTAGAGTAACAATGGAGTCATTAGCATTATATGCCAGAGCTCTAGATACATCTTGGACCGTTCCAATGCCCTTGTTATGATTATTGACCCTTAAAAGAGTTTATATAATTTCCTTTTCCATATTATTCTAGTGCATTAGCCTTGATTCCACAAGGTGTGTGAACAATCATTCCATGAATGCTTGTTAGTATCACATGTTATGCAAAAATGGATTTGTTTGGATTTGTTCATGGTCCTTATGTTTGTCATATTTGTCTCATTGCTTTAATTATGCCTGGTTTTTCCTCGTTTTAATTCACCTTTTGGGATTTGACCAATTTTATCATGTTTTTCTCATCCTCCAAATCTTTTGATGTCATTCTTCATTCTTATGATCTCTATCTCGTGGATTTTTCCCCTTTCCTCCATCCATTTCTATGGTTGCATCAAGATCTTCCCTTACATTTTAGCTCTAAAAAATTTCATCCAATACTAATGTATAGTCCAAAATTCAACCAATGAATTTGTTATGGTTCTAGGTACCCACATTTGAAATGTCCAAACAAAGCCTTTAATCTTGAATCATAGTGTACCATATTTTCTCCTTTTCATTGCCATGGCCTTCAACTAGTTATGATTGAAGGTATTTTAATGGGATACCCAAATAAATACTTGAACTTATCCACTATGTTAGACCAACTCTTAAAAGGTCTTTTTCTATTGAATTTCAATTCCAAGTTCATAGGTCTTAGGGTCCTTTAAATGTTTCCCATTTTCTTGACTTATCTTCCCCAATACCTTGCCACAATAAATTAGTGTAAATAAGCAATCATTTGCTTTTGTTGTACCATAAAAGGTTGGAATAATTGAAATGTTTGTTCAACACTTGGGTCTATTTGTCATTTTTTTGTCTTCATCAAAGCTATATTTTTACTTTCTCTGATGATGTATTTCCCTCTTATTGTATCTCTTTTTTCGTTCTTTGCAAGACCCATTGGAACTTTAGAAGACTTCAATCTAGTATTATCCAATGGCTCACGCTCATCTTGTGATCAAATTCAATTTCAAAGAATGGATCATCGATGTTGCATCATTTCACATATCATGTTCTTAAATATTTTCAATTCCCCATGATGTCTCATGATTACTACAATCTCCCCATTTCTTGTTTAACCATTTAGGTCTCTCTTAGGATTAGGGTATCCACTAGTACCTTCCTTTTTTTTAGTATTATTCATCGCAACATTTTTCTTTTCCTTCACTACATGACATCATGTAAATCAAACAATTTGTACCCTTCTATCTCATGTTGTGACAAAACACCATGCATGTTCCCACTGACTTGGCCTTGTAGCTCTACCAAAGTTTACTAATTAAGATGATCCACTCCACTATCTATTTGGTATCATTCTCTTTCCTTCAAAACATCTTTGTGAGTTTGATGCAAATTCACCCCAAATGTTGAGTCTACCCAACATATACCATCCAGGCCTAATTCAGCTCCAAGTATGCTCTCTCGACCAATTATCAAGTTCTCATCATCATTCGTAATAATGTTCTTGGAACTTGGTTTAATAATTATGCAAAATACATACATTACATGTATCTACAAGCCACAAACATTCCTTGAATATGGATGTGTATTTTCAATCTTCATGGATGATAAAGTATCAGTGACTAATCCTTCAAAACATAAACATATGTCATCAAAGAACATTACCAACAAAGAACATCTGTAAACATTTTGACTTGAGCTTCAAAATTGATTATGTTGTTATATTTGCAGTTAATATGATTCCTACAATGGATCCATATCTCAGTTGATGGATATATTCATTATCTCCATTTATAGCTTCCATTCACATGCATTGGAACCATCATGAGAATAATTCTCTCAAATTGATTTATGGTTCCCTGGATTACATACAGGTTTCTATTTTCATTTGTAATATGAAATTTGAATGATGTTGCATGGTATCCATGATATGAACCATAAATGACAAATATACACTTAGTAAATGAAAATAAATTTGAAGCAATTTTAATTAGAATCTCAAATTGCTTCAGTTAGATAAACTACAACAATTCTAAAGTCATTTTATGGATTTTACAATCACACATATCTTTGGTTTACTATGAGGGTTATGGTTTCTAATTTATATCGCCCTTAATAAAGCTAATCAATTTCAATAGATAGTGTTACTTCCCAAGGTTTCACTGAAGTGATAAATACCTTAGACATGAGTGCAACCCGAGGAGAACTAAGGAAGGATGTTTCCCACTATCACCACAGTAGCTCTTCCTCTATCTTTAGGCTGGCTCCTCCAGCACAAGGGGGGTGTCCCTAAGGAAAGGTATAATAAGAAACTTAAAAGTAAATGGGATGGTGGACCAAAACCAAATCCAATCCAAAGGGTAACAGGGTCAAGGAATATGAATAAAGAGGGTTTAAGAGCATGGGGAAGATTATATATCTAAGCCATAGTACGATGTGCCATAACTAGTCCAAGTCAATTTTCAATTTGTATAAGAGTAAGTGGGATCCCTAATAGTAGATGCAACATCACAACCATGTATCAACATCTAATAAATAGTGTGCAACTATATATAGTGAAGGACAACCATAACATGAGACTATAATGGAAACAAACAAAATAGAAAATCCTTCTAAAGAATGAACATCCCAACAAAATACATCGCATCTTTAATCATAATCCCATAAGATTATTACATTGAATCAATTATGCCTTTAGATGAAGATATATAATAGAAAACCTCAAGCCTAGTGATTGAAGATCTATGGTAGATGAATTCAAGAGATCTAAACCAGGGTGGAACTATTATGTATTACTTATTGATTCATGCTCTAGATCACCTCGAATGGACTCATCATATGGGTGTTCAATGATGGGTTATGTGTTAGCAGGTTTATATTCAAATGCTATAGATTTATTGTCCTTAGGTAGCTCCTCGATCATGAGTCCCTATTGGCCCTATTTTGGATATAAGCTGTTGACAGACTCTATCAAGAGCTATTGTAACCATGACTAAAGAAAAACCAGACCAACATCTTCTCCAATATTCACCTTCTTAACACAACTACCTTTATTAATGTTTGTCCATTAGAGTAAAGTAGGGTTGTAATTTCCCCCCTCTAATTAAGCGTACTAAACACCCGCTATCCTATTTAATTCTCTTAGGTTCGAGCGGGTACTGCATAAGAGGGAATTGACTGAATGGATTTGATGCTTATAGCACTACAAGACTTTCCTTCAGCGTCAAATAATTAGTCGGATGGAAGAATCCTTATTTCTTTAGGCTTAATAGTCAACACTAAAATAGAATTGCATGCATGAAAAAGTAAAGCAAAAACCCTAAAAGTGACATGCAAACCCTAAAATTTTATGAGAGTCTATTTAAGAGGGTACTGCAACCAAACAAGGTTACTGATGATTATTATTTATTTTGGATCTTTTGAGTAGTAGCACAACGTGCGACCATAGTAGTTGGGGTTGAAGACGTCGTCTTCAACTAACGAGGTTTTGACAATGAAATATCTACCCTAGTATCATCCAAGGTAAACCATCCAGGTTCACCATCTACTCTTCAACTTATTCATCCAGTTGCAGTTATCCAGTATCCATCAGAGATTGTTTGCAAGGACATGTGTGCATCCGTACGAGGGGTTTTAGCTGGAAAATCCCAAATCATTCACTTGGTCCTTAGATATATATTTATCTTCATAATACTAGCACCATTCTCATCATTGATATCATACTCCAGTACTCGGTGATTATCAGATCCTGTCCAGCTCATCGAAAGTAGTTCTCATGAATTTAGGGATCAGGGGGGTGTGAGCAGCTCAACATCTAGTTCAATTCGCTAGCCTGCTTAGGTATCTCAGAACTTTTGCATGTGTCAGGAATCCTCTCTAACATGGGAAGACTACCACTCCTACAAATTCTTAGCTGCATTAGAAACCTCCTTCACTAAAAATGTCACCCTTAGCTGATTTTGGGTTCATGCTGCTTGGGTATCATCGGAGGCAGAGAAAACCAGTTCATCACCAGATCAATTCTTGATATAGGGAAATTTTGCATGGTAGTTTACATGCCCGTCTATTTCATTAATTTTTCATAGAATCAGTAGAATGTCAGTATTTGGGATATTACAGTGGTATCAAAGCATGTTCCTTCCCAGTGATGGAATTGAACATGAGAAGTATGTGAATACAGAGGAGGAAACTTTTGTAACCTATAGGAAAAGAAGGATTAGGTACACGAGGAATTTGAGGATATCCAAATAGAAGATACCAACTCATACATGGACCCAACAGGTATACACTCTGACAGGGGAAAAGGAATAGGAGAAGATGAGGATAGGATGGACTTTTGCAACCTAGTATCTACATTGCAAGACTTATCCAAAGGGAAAAAATATGTACTTAATGCAACAAACAGATTATCAGTGAAACCAGAACTAGGTAACAGCAGTACACCTCCCTCACCAGTAGATAGAGGGTCTACCAGTAGAAGTGGAAAGGTTGCATACACCAATATACGGAATACACCCCACATATATAATAGACCTTCCAACAGGCCTACTATGTCTCACTTCTTAGTAGATGTAGTAGGAGGTCCAGTCATGCACATAGAGCCTAGAAAAACCTTTGGGGCTTATTTGTAGGAATATAGGGACTTGGGAGATGAGTTTCATGCAGCCATGTATTTTTCAGATTTTTGCAACATGAAGAGTAGGAATAGGCCCATGAATTTCAACAAGGGATTCGATCATAACTATGAGTTGCAAAAAGCCTTGGGCAGGTTGAGCATCCCAAAATTTGATGGGACTCATGTAGGTTTAGCGAGGATATGGGTTCAGAATTTGGATACCTATTTCCAACTCAATCCCATGACAGAGACAGATGCCATTAAATTGGCTACAGTCCACCTAGATGGAGAGGCTCATGAGTGGTGGTAAGACGGATTAGTGACAATGGGTCACGACACCATCCATTCCTATATTGAGTTCATTCAAAAGCTCATGGAGCGGTTCGAAACCTTTCCAGCAGGATTTTCCAAAGAAAACATGGTTAGATGAGGACACTAAGAAAGAATTGAGGTGTAAGAAATTATGTTTTACTTGTCAAGAACCATGGGTTCTAGAACACAGGTGCACAAGAAAGTCCAAGGCTCACTTCATTGAAGTTTATTTGGATTGTGATGGGGAGGATTATGGGCAGGAGGTGACTGGAGAATTACAGGCAGCAGAGGAAAAGTCACTCTAGGGTGATACACCATAGGGAGTTATTGCTACGTTATCTAGAGTACCTAGACTCCATATTCTCAGGGTAAGAGGAGTAGTACAGGGCCATAGAGTGGGAGTATTAATTGATGGGGGAGCAACCCATAATTTCATTGATTCTACTTGGGTAACCAAGAGGGGTATTCTGATAGAGAAGTTCGAGAGATTTACTGTAGCCGTGGCCAGAAACTCTAGCATGCAGTGCAACTATTGGATTCCAAAACTGAATGTCACATTAGGAAACTACCATATGACATATTCATTTTATGTAGTAGATGTGGCAGATACTCATGTAGTATTAGTCTTTCAATGGATTTATTTAATAGGGAAATATACTACAGACTACCGAGCAATGGAAACGGATTTCTAGGGGCCAGATGGAAAATGGGTAGTTTTGAGGGGCATGTACACTTTTCCCCCAAAACCAGTCTCTTCATAGAGAATGGAGGAAGTACTCAGACATGATGACATAGAATGGGCTGCAAAATGTTTTGTCATCTTTAGGAAACCTCCAGAGAACAACACACAACACCTATATGGCATTCATGCTTTATTACAGAAACACGAAAAGGTATTTTGAGACCTTCCATCAGGTAGGTCACCAGATAGGGGTTTTGAGCACATCATTGAGCTATAGGAGGGGATAGAGGAAGTCATAACCACTCCTTATCGGCATCCCAAAAGATATAAGGAAGACATCAAGAAGACGATCGATAAATTACTGGAGCTTGGATACATTCGGCCCAGCTCTAGCCCCTTTGCATCATCAGTGTTCTTAGTCAAGAAAAAGGATGGCACCCTGTGAATGTGCATCGATTACAGGGCACTCAACAAAAATACCAACAAAAATAGGTATCCCATCCCTAGGATTGATGAACTCATGGACGAGCTATGGGGCGCCGAATACTTTTCAAAGATTGATCTTCGCTCGGGGTACCATCATATCTGAGTAAGGGATCAAGATATTTATAAAACAACTTTTCGTTGTCACTATGGTCACTATGAATTTCTGGTCATGCTTTTTGGACTTACCAATGCTCCAACCACTTTTCAGTCATGCATGAACCATACTTTCAGATCTCAGTTACATAAGTTTTTGCTAGTATTCTTTGATGACATTTCAATTTACAGCAAAACATGGGAGAAACATCTGAAACATCTGGATGAAGTACTGAGCATTCTAGAAGAAAACTCGCTTTATACGAAGATGTCCAATTGTGAATTTGGCATGAAGGAAATGTTGTATCTCAGGAACATAATTAGTGTAGAAGGGGTACAGGTTGATATGGAGGAAATCCAAGATATCAGGGATTGGCCCAAGCCAAAAATAGTCACAGAATTGAGAGGCTTCTTAGTCATTTGCACATATTACCGGGGGTATGTTAAGGGGTTCTCCCAATTCACCTCACCCCTCATAGATCTCATAAAGAAGGGAACCTTCAGCTGGACAGAATTAGTAGAGAAAACTTTTGAGGAGATGAAAGTCATCATGAGTTCTTTCCGATTTTTAGCATTACCAAACTTCTCACAACCATTTGTAGTAGAATGTGATGCCTCGGGGGAAGGGCTAGGAGCAGTATTGATGTAAAACCATTACCCCATTGCATTTGAGAGTAGGAAACTGAAGAACTATGAGTGCCACTACTCCATATATGACAAGGAGATGCTGGCCATCTTACATGCTCTCACTAAATCCAGACAGTATTTGGTGGGAAGCAAGTTCAAAATCAAGATAGATCATAACAGCCTCAAGTACTTCTTAGAGCAGAAGGAGCTGAATGGGTGCCAATAGAAATGGGTCAGCAAAGTGCAAGCCTATGATTTTGAGATAGAGTATGTGATGCGTAAGAAAAATATAGTAGCTGATGCATTATCCAGACGACCCACTTCATTATCTCTCATGAGTATATCTAAAGATTGGCGGGCTCTTATCTTAGTAGAGTAATCAAAAAATAAATTCGCTTGTGAATTATTCGATGGGAAGGTTCAGGATGACAGGTATATAATTATCGATGACATCATCTATTACAAGAGCAAGATATCCCTCATCCCAGAATCAAATTGAAGAAATAAAATCATATAGGTGTCACATGAATCTCCACTATTAGGACATCATGGTTTCTTGAAGACCTACAGGAAGATCTGCGAGAGGTTCTCATGGAAGGGTCTCAAGGGGGAGGTTATGCAACATGTGTGGGAATGCAACATTTGTTATCAAAACAAGGTCGAGCATATCCATCCAGTAGGGTTACTTCAGCCACTACCAATTCCAGAACATAAGTGGGAAAGTATCTCCATGGAATTCATTACAGGGTTTCCCAAGGTCCAAGGGAAAGATTTATTATATGTTGTGGCTAATCGACTGAACAAATTCACCCATTTATTTTGTATATCATCTAATTAATCCGCAGGCAAGGTAGCCGAGTTATTTTTTAGATAAATTTTCTGACTACACGGGTTACCCAAAACCATAGTCAGTGATCGGGATAGTAAATTCACTAATTCCTTCTATTAGGAGTTATTCAGATTGGTCGACATAGAACTCGCAACCAGTATGAGATATCACCCACAAAGTGACAAACAGACTAAGATTGTTAACAAGTGGGTTGAAGGGTATCTGCACAATTATGTAGTAGGACAACAAAGAACATGGATTAAGTGGCTACACTTAGGGGAATACTGTTACAACAACACCTACCACATGTCTATCAAGATTACACCTTTTAAAGCACTATATGCCTATGAGGTATTGAGCTTCACATATATATGCTTTGGAGACAACAGACCACCCAAGGACAAATATTGGATACAAGACAGTCAGGATATTCTCAAAATCCTGAAAGAACTCTTACAGGCAGCAGATAATCAATAGAAACTATACGCAGACAGACACAGGGTTGAGAGGAGCTTCGAGGTAGGAGATCTGGTATATTTGAACTTACAACCATACAAACAATCTTCCCTCAAACAGAAAGGAGTGGAGAAACTAAAACCTCGCTTCTATTGTCATTACAAGGTAATTAGGAAGGTTGGAGAGGTGGCTTATGAGCTAGAATTGCTGGAAGAAAGCAAGATTCACAATGTATTCCATTTGTCCAGTCTCAAGAAAACATTAGGATAACACATTTCTCCATCCATAGAATTACATCCTCTAGATGATGAAGGGTTACTGGTACTAATTCCAAAGCAAATTCTATAGGTACGAGAAAGGAAGCTCCGAAACAAGGTGATTCGAGAGTATCTGGTGAAATGGAAGGAATTACCCATGGAGGATGCCAAATGGGAAGGAGAGTAGTTATTGCAGCATCCTAGTTTGCAGTTGCTTGAGGAAAATAAATTTCAAGTGGGGAGGACTATAATGTCCCCCCTCTAATTAAGCATACCAAACACCCGCTAACCTATTTAATTCCCTTAGGTTCAAGCGGGTACTGTATAAGAGGGAATTGACTAAATGGATTTGATACTTAGAGCACTACAGGACATTCCTTTAGAGTCAAATCATCAGTCAGATGGAAGAAGCCTTGTTTCTTTAGGATTAAAATTCAACATTAAAATAGAATTGCATGCATGAAAAAGTAAAGCAGAAACCCTAAAAGTGACATGCAAACCCTAAAATTTTATGAAATTCTATTTAAGAGGGTAATGAGACTAAAGAATTTTACTGATAATTATTATTGATTTTGGAGCTCTTGAGTAGCAGCACAGCATGCGGCCATAGCAGTTGGGGTTGAAGATGATGTCTTTAGCTAACAGGGTTTTGGTAGTGAGATATATGCCCTAGTCTCATCCAGGGTGAACCATCCAGGTTCACCATCTACTCTTCAACTTATTCATCCAGTTGTAGTTATCCAGTATCCATCAGATATTTTTGTAGTGACACGTGTGCACCTGTAGGGGGTTTTTTAGCTGGAAAACCCCAAATCATTCATTGGGTCCTTAGATATCCATTTATATTCATAAAACTAGCACCATTCTCATCATTGGTATCATCCTCCAATACATGGTGATTATCAGATCCTTTCTTTCTCATCCGGAGCAATTCTCGGCAATTTGGGGATCAAGGGGGCATGAGTACCTAAACCTCTAGTTCAATTTGCTAGCCTACTTAGGGATCTCAAAAATTTTGCTTGTGTCAAGAATCCTCTCTGGCATGGGAAGACTACCACTCCTGTAAATTCTCACCTACAACAAACACCTCCTTCACTAAAAATGTAACCCTTAGCTGATTTTGGGTTCATGCTACTACGGTATCACTGTAGACAAAGAGCACCGGTTCATCACTAGATCGGTTTTTGATGCATGCATATTCTCTGAGGATAATTTTAGTTGGCTTATTAGTGGTAAGTGTTACATTCTATCCTGCAAACCCTAACCCTAAATTCATCTATAATCTTTATAATCCTAGGTTTCTATCTTAATCATATTAAGGGGTTATACTATATAAATCCCCTTCCATGTTAACGCTAATCTTGTACATGCATATATTATGATCTACAAACAACAGCTTAAAAGTATTCATATATTTTGTTCCACCAATGAAAATGTTCCCATGGATAAGCAAGCACCAATCTTCTTGAGTATTGAATATTAAGTTGCTACTAATGCAGGGATAAAGAGTGTTTTATCACCAATATTAGGGTAAAATATCAAAGTAAATGCAACAGTAAAGCTTTATTTTGAAGTGGCAGCCATGAGAGATGATGGACATCTAAAATTAGAGTATAGTTGCTGCTATAGTGCCTATAATCAGTACACCTGCAAAATTTCTTTCATTTAAGAGTTTAACATTCTCACTCTAGGATTCAATAGAAATATTATTCTATGGTTCCTTGTACCTAATTTCAACAAAGCCATTCAATGGAAATCTCCTTTCAGAACAACACTCCAAGAAAATTTCTTCTAAGAACTCGAATACACCTAATAAACTTTAGTGTTGTTCACAATCACTTGGAAGTATATAATTTTAAAGGTATCGAACAACCTTGAAGAAAACCTCTCCTACTCAACATAAACCAAATAGCTAGAAGTAAACTGTTGGCCCTAATATGCATCATGATACTCTTAAGAGGAACTTCCAAAAGTGCCAAAATGGGCCTGCAATTTTGGGTGGAAAGATTTGGCTCCATAACAGGACTTGTACTCTTCCAAAGAGTGCAAGAGTACTCCAGATCTTTGTTATTCCTGCTAAATGTGCCATAAGAAGGGTGAGAAATAATGGTGGGATGGTTCAAAACTTCAAATCCGTAACGCCATCCATCATGCCCTTTAGCAACAAGGGTTTAGGAGGCTCCAAAAATTTGCAACAAGCTTGTTGCCGACTAATCCTAGGGTAAAGTGTTAGCTCTGGCTAGAAATCCATCTATTTGATATTTTTCAGAATGTCTAAAGATCTAGTAACCCATTCCATATTTACAATTTGAAGTGCATATTTCAAAGAATACAATTGGCCTCGAATATAACTATTTTGTCACTTTTTAATTGGTCTAAAAGATAGATTTTTTAATGCACACTAAAACAAATCATGTAAAAAAATTAAAAATATTCTATTTGGTTTCACTATAGTTGCAGTTAAAATATTATTCTCAGCTTGATTATATTTGTAAGCCACTGCAAAAGATACTCAAATGCTTTAATTTAATACAATTTATCTAAATAATTGATTGACCTCCCTGTCGATCCAAACGTTTTGGTGTAGTGTGTCAAAGGTCGAGTACTAATTAGTTGGAATTGGCCAATGGGAAACTATTTTTCCTTGAATATGGCTATTGTAGTTGGATATAATTAGTTTACATACAACTATAAACACTTAACAGTCTCAACTGGTGAGAAACCTCAAATCATGTTAAAGAAATCAACATGATGGTCATAAATAAAGGGAGCTAGATAAGAAAATATCCTAAAGGAAACTAGGCATATATATCCTCTCTTGGGATAAGACATCCATTACTTTATGATGCAAAAGCTTAGAAAATCAATTTCTTATATCAAGTTTCATTTAAATGACAATGCAATTTGCTCTGCAATAATGCCAAAATGTGTTTAAAAAAAAGAAATCCACTTTTTATGTGAAAACATGTAGCAACCCTTCTCTCAAGCTAGGAACTGACACCATTTATAAGTATGAATCCATTGTCCATCCTATCAAGGTGTCGAAATGATGGGTACTAAGACATGTAATAGCAAGTATGCAGTCTAGTGCATCACTGTGGATAATCTTATTCTATAGTTTTCTCAATTAGTGAGTTCTTTTTTTCCAGATGAATAAATAACACTACAACAACACTTTGTGACATATGTGTAGCAATGTTTCCTTTCCATATTTAAGCCATGCCATTTTTCCAATTAGGGTTTCTTGGTGAACATAAAGAGAGCACTTAAGAAGATGATAATCTTGTGTTGAAAGCAATGAAAATTTGTGCTTAGCTTTGGAAGTTACTATTCAACTGCTAATTATTGGAGATATCTTTGGTAAATGTGTTCCATATCAAGAAACACCTTTGGTCGGTTAATTAGAGAGACGTGAAGGTCATGACAAGAAACCATTACATGGACAATGCTTAAATTTTCTATTTAGAATTGGCTTTGATCAAACGAACAATGCTTAAATTTGTTTTTTTGCTAAATTTATTCTAGCTAACAATATAGTCTATAGATTATATATCTATGTAAATCCAAAGCCCAATATTACAAACAATTGTTGGAAAAATGACACTTGACATCTTTGAAATTGCACAGGGAAATCTACATTTAACTTAAGCAACAACTAGTTTAGCTCCCAATCATATAGTGGTATAGATGCATACCATAGGTTAAACATGAAAACTACTACAATTATAAAGCAACCAAATTTATTCCAGAATAGAGGTTCCAAGACAAGATCTTACCATAGTAAGTGCCAAACATTGAAATGTCTCATTCCACCCAATAATATCATTGCAAATAGTATTGATAACCAATCGTAAGAAGTCAAGATTCTCATTTAATGAGCATGAATTCACAATGTATCCAACCTATGCAAATGCACATCCATTAAAGTCATGCATAGCTTGCAATGTACGAAGATGTTAGCTAATCATATATAATTTTTTTTTATCAATATAAAGAATTATAGAAGTTCAATAATTGCATTACTATTTTGAGTTGCATTTGAATATGGAAACTACAACATGCCCATTGACACCGAGAAGCCAAACAAATTCATTATTGTGGACATGTCACATTATCATTTGCAATGCTGAAATGACTAAGGAGAAAGAAAATTTATTCAGATGTTGGGGCAGACCTCCCTTATCCTCAGAATTCAACCTCTTAGCGTTAGGTTAGTTACATGAGAGTATACTAGACTGGCATACATGTTAAAGGAGAGAATGATGAACCCAGAAACAACCTAAAATAGATCATCCAACCCTCATGAATAAAAAACATCAGCAGCACAAAAGTACGACTAACACACAATAAAAAACAACAACAAAGTACTCCAAAAAATTCATATAAGGTAATGTTGTGGTGGTTGGAACCTAAGGAGGTCTATTAAGGTCAACGCAAGTGTGGATAAAAATACTAAGGGGTCAAACTTGTTATAGCTGATTTTACCACACATGGTTGATCACATATTTATGGCCTTCCCTATCCCTATGCAGACTCTTTAGACCCCATGGACTTATATTATCCTTCGATGTTCCAAGATCATCCCCTAAAAAACCGTGTTTATTGTTGTGCGTGACTTTTAAACCTATATTGATGTGTACACACAACTTTTGACTTCAAACCTGCATACATCTGGATGTGTGGATACGTCAAAATATTTTTGGAGTTTTCCTCATAGGAGGCTAAATATTCTGACTCTTGGCCTTCCATATGCCTTGAGATCACTCGGATTTGACCCTCCATTACCATTTTGGAGTGCTATATAGGGATCCCCTTGGTTACATTGAAGAGGAGGAATTGAAGAGCAAAGAAACTATAGTCCATTGTTGCCTCAGTTTGCTTATACTTGAGTCTACGCCCCTTTGTCCATTTGGAGCACTTAGTGTTCTTCCCAAGCTTTCCTTTGCTTTGTGAGATTCCTATTGATCCGTTGGATCTCAACTTAAGTGCATTAAAAGTTTTGTTTTAAAAGAATGCATTCAACAGGTTAATTAATGGAACATCATTAACAGAATTTAACTGCTCAGAATAGGAATGAGAAAACAACACTGATAAATAGATATAAGGAAGAAACACAGAATCAAAGAGTCATAAATAGAAGTTGATAATGGAGTTCACCCCCTCGACTGGCTACATCTCTGGGTCCCTCTCCAATGGGTACCGATCCAATTAATCTCTTTAAAATGGTACAAAAGTGGTTATGGAATCAACTTCAGCAACCATAAACAGAATTCTGTACAAAGTCTTTAAGACCTCTCTTCTGGAAAATACAATTAGCCTTCGAAAGGCAAAGAAAAGATAAAATGTAACAGAGAATGTCGACTGCCACAGTAACAGCATCTGGACACTTCACGGCAAAAATCTCCTTAGAGAAATGATGCTCTGTGCTCTAAACAATCTGAATCTCCCAATTCTCCCTTCTTCAATGGCTGGAATCCCCTATTTAAGAGTTTAGTGGGAGGATAAGTAACGGATTCACCTCCCCCTTTCATTACAATTGTTATCTTCTTTATTATCATTACAACCATATGCTAACATTGAACCATGCAATCCCGCCAAATTACTGCCCAAGCGTTATGTTACCACGATGTTCCATAACCTCGAAACATTGCAACCAACTCCACGCACATGTGCTGACTCACAACACGTTGCAATGACCACCACGCACATCTTCCAACTGGGCTATGCCATATGTAACGTAACCGTTTGATGTCACCACTAATTCCACAAATGTTGCAGCAACCGACATACATATGTCGCAGCAACTACAATATGTATGTTGCAGCAAATGTGAGAGAGATATGTCACAGCAAGCACAATATGTATGTCGCAGCAAACATGAGTGCACACCCTCATCTGACCACCAGAATAGTGCCATTTAACCATGCACAAGATCGCCAGAGGGTATATACTTGACCGCGTGGGATTTTCATGAACCATTCGGTGTTCCCCTTGACGGTACACAACTGCGCAGCCCATGCGAATACTGCGCACCCATGCGATAAGCTGCGCAGCATGTGATAAGCTGCACACCATGCGATAACTGCATGGCATGCAATAACTGCGCACCCATGCAATAAGCTGTGCACCATGAAATAACCACGCGGCTATTTACATCTTAACCGCCAAGCTTATTCCTTGCACATGTTTAGCATATGAGTTAAAAAAATATGTTATGTTCTTTGAACCATATATTAACAACTATTGTTCCATATTTGGATCAGTGTAATTTTTGAAGATGAATAATCCACCGGATCATTCCTCCCCACTGAAGAGATTTTGGACCACCAAAATCTTGAATCATTATGTGAGTAAGTGAGGGTACAGCTCCCTCACATTTCCAATCTCCATCCATCTTGCTTTGCTAGGATGCATGCCTTTAAGCCCCACTCGAACGTACTCAGCATTCCCCCTTCATGAATTACTTACATTTTTCTCAAGAATAACATCATCCTACAACTCTTTCATGTATTCAGGTGCCATATCATCAAATGAAGGAATATGTATGTTATTTTCCTCATCCATGATCATAGGAGGCTCATATAGTTTAAGATTCTCAACATTGATGACTGAATAAATTTGCATGTATGGAGGTAAATTCAAGCGAAAAGCATTAGTACCGATCTTTTCCAAGATCTCAAGAGGACCATACCTAATAGGCTTAAGGTTTTTACCTTCACCTTTCATTCTTTCTTTGGTGATATGTAACCAAACTCTGTCACCAACCTAAAATTGATGATCAACTCGATGCTTGTCATGCCTGGCTTTGTACTTTGCCTGACTCTTCTCCAACTATTCCTGAACTTCCTGCTGCACCACTTGGATTCTCTGAATGAACCTTAGAGCTTTCTCTACATCATGATGTCCATCCACTGCATCTCTTCCAAAAGAGAAGTCCATCGGTGCTTTTGGGAGATAACCAAAACAAGTTTCAAAAGGAGATATTTTCATGGAAGAATGAGCTGCATGATTGTAAGCATGCTGTATATACTGTGACTGCTCATCCCAAAGTTTTGGATGTTTACTACAATATCCTCTGAGTAGCTGAACCAATATCCTGTTCACTACCTCTGTTTGCCCATCGGTCTGTGGATGAAAAGTTGTACTTTTCTTTAGTTTAGTATCCATAAGCTCCCATAAAGTTGACCAGAATTCCCCCAAGAACCAGGAATCCCGATTAGATACAATAGAGATGGGTAGCCCAAAATGTACCCAAACATTCTGAAAGAATATATGAGCTATTTGTTCAGCAATGATCTGTTTGGTACATGGCATTAAGATACACATTTTGCTGAATCTATCCACAACAACATATAGGTAATCATGCCCTTTTCTAGACATAGGTATTCCTCCTACAAAGTCCATAGAAATGCTTTCCCAAGGATGAGAAGAAACTGGAAGGGGTGTTTACAAACCCAATTTCCTATTGCTAGGCTTACTCGTTGCACACATAACACAACCTCTTATATATTTAGCTACAATTTCTTGCATCTGAGGCCAATAACAATGATTCTGCAATAATGACAGTGTATTACTTACTCCAAAATGTCCTACAATCAATGAACTATGTGCTTCTTGAATCACATGCACTCTCTCTTTCTCTGGAATACAAAGTTTACCAAGATGATACAAGAGTTGATTATGCACATAATAGTTCTCTTCCTGTTTACCATGTATTAGTGATGCATATACTTTCTTAAAATCTTTATCTTCTGCATACTGCTCAATATAACTTTCTTGTGTTAATGAACGGTTCTGAAGAATGATTGAATCATTCATAGGTGGCCTCGATAACATGTCTGCTACTTTATTATGAATTCCCTTTTTGTATTTAATTACAAGATGAAACTGTTGCAAGAATCCCATCCATCTTAAATGCCTACTTTGCTGTACTTTAGTTTGAGATTGTAAATATTGAAGTGGCTGATGATTAGTATGTATGACTGTTTCTTTTCCCATGATATAATGTTTCCACTTCTTCACACTCTGTACTAAAGCATACAACTCTTTGTCATAAGTTGGATAGTTACTTACCGCAGTAGAGAACGTTTCTGAATGGTAACAAACTGGCTTCCTCCCTTGCATCAAAACGGCTCCCATGGAAAACCCGCTGGCATTGGTTTCGATCTCAAATGGCTGCTACAAATCTAGCAACGTCTAAACTGGTGCTGTGCAAATCCTTTCCTTCAAAGTGTCAAAGGATTTCTGATTCCTGCCTCCCCACTGGAAAATTTCTTTAACGCTTTTCAACGCGTGTAATGGTGCAGCAATGGAAGAAAACCCAGAAATGAATTTCCTCCAATACTGAACCGCACCCAGAAAAATTCTAATTTCAGTAATGGTGTTAGGCTGTGGCCAGTTTACAATAACAGCAACCTTGCCTGGGTCCACTCGCAGGTGGCCTCCACCAATAATATGGCCCAGATATACTAAAGAAGTTTTAGCAAACTCACATTTAGACATTTTTACATAGAGATTCTCTTTCCTCAGTACATCCAAAACTTTCTTCACATGTACAATATGCTCTTCCTAGGTTTTGCTAAACACAAGGATATCATCCAGATATACAATTACAAAATCATCAATGAATGAACGAAAGACATTATTCATGACCCGCATGAAAGTAGCAGGTGCGTTACAGAGCTCGAAAGGCATCACAAGCCATTCATACAAACCTTGTTTTGTTTTAAAGGTTGTTTTCTAGGCATCATTTTCAGCAACATAGATTTGATGATACCCACTACGCAGATCCAATTTTGTAAAGTAAGTTGCATGTTTCAACTGATCAAGCAAATCATCAATGTGGGGAAGAGGATACCTATTTTTAATGGTGATTTTGTTAAGGGCCCTATAGTCGATGCACATCCTCGAAGACCCATCCTTCTTCAGAACCAAGACTATAGGAGAGCCACAAGGAGAAGTGCTTGGCCGGATGACCCCCTTCTCGATCAGCTCCTGAACCTGTTTCTTGATTTCCTCATTCTGCATTATAGACATCCGATACATGGCTATGTTTGGGAGCGGCACATTGTGCTGCAAATGTATCTCATGCTGAATCTCTCTTTTTGGTGGTAACCCTTTCGGATCTTGAAACAAATCATCATACTCATAAATGATTTCAATTAGTTCAGATTTATGTTTAGGGTCACATCCTTCAAAAGATTTAGAGATCTCATCATTTTTTACCTTAACCATCATTAACACAAAATTCTTACTAGCATTTACCAGCCTCTTCATTTGTCCTACAGAAACTATTGCTAGATTGGTTTTTGTCTTATGTGCTCGTACAATATACTCTACACCATCTTTAAAAATATGATGCTTATTCTGCTGTCACATAAAAGACTGCTTTTCAGTCATACAAATATGGACTCCCAAGTACAATTCCACAAATGTCAAGTGGTACTACATCTAGTTCTACCTCATCCATGAACTTTTCAGTAATGGCAAACTTCAATACACATTTCTTTGTAACTTGCAACTGTGTATCATTAGTAACCCAACCAAGAGGATAAGGTTTTTCATGAGGCATAGTAACTAAATGCAATTTCTTAACCACTTCTTCTAATATCAGATTTACTGGTGAACCACTATCAAACAATGTATCAATCTTTGTGTGATTTTTAATGACACGAACATGAAACAGTGCACTTCTATTTTTATCATTTTGCTTAGAAGTAGATGGAAGATTTGTACTTGCACTAGAACTTGATTTTGCATCAATGGGAAGTGAGATACTTTTATTCTTACCCTGGATTCCGACAGCTGTAACCTTTGTTTCATCACCTGAGTCAGATCCCAAGTCTTGAATAATTGCTGCAATAGATTTTGCTTTGCCTTTATCTTTGTTTCCTCCATACTTATTTGGCCTTAACTCTGGATGAAGTTTCCAACACTTAGAGACATCATGTCCCTTTTGACAATGCGAACATGTAGGCTTTTCACCCCCTTTCTTAACAGTAGCCGTCTTCTTTTGTCCCTTGTCTTTACCTTTCGATTTGCTGTCAAATTTAAATGATTTCTTCACAAAAGTATCATTAGCATGCTTACCCCTGGCTTCTAAATGTGTAGCTTGAACTGTTAGAATAATCAACCCATAGTTTACCCACTTAGACATTAATTCCATTATTTTTGTCTTATTTGCCTAGTTCATGTGTCCCACCTTGTGCAAGTTGTTATTTGCCTATCTATAATGGTCAAACTTGCCATATTTGACTCATGGAGTGCATGGGAGAGCTAAAGGAATCAATTCTACTTTATTCCTGGACTCCTAGGCACCCTTCTGCTTTTTCTGCTTTATTGCCTGCTTTTTCAGTGTTTTAAGGAAAAAGGAAAAGCTAGACTAGGTGAGGTTGACTAGTTTTTTGTCCTACACATCCTCCTCTCTTTTATCCATGCAAAAGCATGTATGAGTTGCCATTCCACCACTCATTATCTTTCCTAAGCCTTTTTTCCAATTCGTGAGCTCCATGACAGATTTGGGATCAGCTTTTTACACCTATGGGGGATTTGCTTATTTTTGGTAAGCCTGCTTTATGCTAGATTTGGATGCCTCCTCATGCATTCGATTTCTTGATGTATTCTATTTATTCAGCAACCTATGTTATTATAGGGTTGGCTATTGTACACTCAGTTAATACAATTTAGTGTTACAACTTCATATTTAGTCTCTTTTGTGAGTGATTTTGCATGATCAATTGATAATTGTTGTGAGTAAAATTAATCTATTGTTGGCCTTAATTTACACATGGTATTAGAGCCATTGTAGGTTGTTTCTCTGCTTCAAAAATTGTTTTGCAGGTTCGACATCAAAGACTGGGAGCCTTCTATTGACAGCCGGGACAGATTTTCTAGAGCTATGGATCAATCACAGAAAACTATCTTGACTCCTTTCAATTTATTTGAATGGAAAGCAGATATGGAGATACCATTGAGAGAGAAAGGCCTCTACAGGGTGACTATGGAAATAGAAGCAGAGCCCAATGCAGCTGCAGAGAAGATAAAATGGCACAAAAGGAGGGATGAGGCTTATGGCTTCTTATGTCTGAGTATTTCCAGAGAGCTCCTTTTCCATCTCGATGGATTGACATCACCGAATGAAGTATGGGAGAAGCTTGCTGATCTTTTTGGAAATACAGATGAGATGAGGGGACATCAAATAAAAAATGAGCTGATTTCTCTGAGTCCAACAAGCTTTGAATCCCTGCAGCTATATTTCTCCAAGTTCAAAGCACTAGTTTTGCAGCTGAAACAGTGTGGTATTGAAAAGAAAGATGATCAGCTCATACTGGCCATCCTCTCGAAGCTGGTCCCTGATTATTCAATGTTTGTTTTGACCTTCTATGCCACAAAACTGACAGCTCGAACCTGGAAGATGCTTAACCTTGCAGATTTCATGGAATCTCTCACACAAGAACATGACAAGCTGGTGATGATGGGCACCATCAAACCATCCAAATATCAAGCTTTGATTGCTGGAGATTCGAGGGTGGTTTCAAAAATAAAAAAGAAAGCTAAAAATCCACCTAAACAAAAGAGAGACAAGAAACAGTCTTTGGAGGATCAACAAGGTCCCAAGAAGAATAACCAGAAGAAGAAGAACAAAGGTGAAATGAACAAGTGCGCATACTGCAATAAGGGCAATCACTTTGAAAGCTCTTGTATGAAAAAGTAGATAGACATGCTGACCAATCTCCTGGAGAAGAATGGAATCTCCCTTCCAGAAAGCTCAAAGAAGAGAGAAGGAGGATCAAGTTTCGATGACAGAGAGAGAGTTCATGCTCTAGTTGCTGGCACATCAATCTCACTCAGTTTTATCATTGATTCTGGAGCTTCAAGACACATGGTTTCAACTAAGGAGGCCTTCTCCTCACTGAATATGTCAAAAGAACCATCTATTGTACTGCGAGATGACTCTCTCACTGAAAGTAAAGGCAAAGGAAGGATAGATCTTGATCATGGTCAGTTCAGCAATGTGCTATATGTCCCTAGTCTCGCCTCCAACCTCCTGTCAGTGTACCAAATGACCCTCACTGGGTCTCCTAAGAAGGTCATATTCTCCCTTGATGAAGTTGAGATCACAGATATTTGAACTGGTAGAGTCATTGCAAAAGGAGTTGCGAATCATGCTCAAAAGGTATACATGTTCTCACACTTCCTACCTTACTCAAACCCCTCTGCTCTTCTCATTCATGCTAATGAAGCCAGCAAGCTGTGGCATGAGAGATTTGGCCACCTTAACTACAAATATCTTTCTAATATTAGTGAAAAATGTATGGTCATAGGGTTTCCCAAGATAAAATTTTCCAAAGGAGTCTGCCAAGGTTGTATCCTAGGAAAACACCCAGAGCATAAGTTTGAGAGAGCTAGTCATGAGAGAACCTCTGCACCCCTCGAGATGATCCACAGTGTTGTTTCTATACCATTTCCTCATATGTCCATGAGTCAGGCCAAATATGCATTGACCTTCATTGATGAATTTTCCAGGTATTGCTGGGTTCACTTCCTGAAACACAAGTCTGAAGTTTTTGGCCTATTCAAAGTCTTTAAGGCTTTGGTTGAAAACCAGTCTGGAAGGAAACTCAAGGCCCTCAGATCTGACAATGGTGGTGAGTATGTCAAGTCTAAGTTTATTAACTATTGTGTAGATGCAGGTATTCAGATGCAGCATTTTATCCCTTACACACCACAGCAAAATGGTGTTGCTGAGAGGAAGAACAAATCACTGAAGGAGATGGCAACATGCATGATGGAGGCCAAAAATTTTCCACCAAAGTACTGGGCCAAAGCTATCAACTATGCAGCCTATATTCAGAATAGGGTTCCTCACAAACATCTTGATGGCATGACTCCCTTCGAAGCATGGAGTGGGCACAAGCCAGATGTAACCCATTTCAGGATTTTTAGCTCAAAGGAATGGGCTAGAATCCCGATAGAGAAGAGGAAGGATTTGCAGCCCCAAAGCCAAGAGTGTATTTTTGTTGGATACTCTGAAGATTCAAAAGGGTACAATTTGATAAATTTGAGCACAAACAAAGCCTTCATTGAAAGGTGTGTTCAGTTTGAAGAAGAACCCCTTGCAGAAGTGGAAGTTGGCGAAGCCTCTTCACCACCTGAACCTCAAGAAGTAAGTAAAGAGTTTGTTGAACATGCTGATTCTGATTTGTTTGATGGAGATGAGTTTATTGAAGACCCTAAAAGCCCCATAAGGCCAAAATTGGCAGCCAATACACTACATGCAGCAGGTGAGCTAGCTGGGGATCCCAATGACCCAAGAAGGACTAGATCTCAGTTTGAGAGTGGTCTGTGCATGAGGGATCCTATGTTTGCTGAAAAATTTTATTTGATGGTGGAGTCTGATCCTCAAACATATGAAGAATTAGTAGGAGATCCAATATGGAAAACAACCATGAAGGAGGAGTTCAACTCACTCCAGAAGAGTAACACATGGGAGCTAGTGGATCTTCCCCCAGGGAGAAAACTAGTACAGTGTAAGTGGGTCTATAAGACCAAATTTGTTGCTGATGGTTCACCACTGAAGTACAAGGCCAGATTGGTAGCCAAGGGCTACTCACAAGTTCATGGCATAGATTACAATGAGACCTTTGCCCCAGTGGCAAAAATGGATTCCATCAGGCTAGCTCTAGCCATTGTAGCCTCAAGGCAATGGGAGGTACATCACATGGATGTAAAATGTGCCTTCCTGAATGGAGATCTCACTGAGGAGATATATATGCAGCAGCCTCAAGGTTTCGCTAGTAACCCTTCTCTTGTGTACAGGTTTAGAAAATCATTGTATGGGCTAAATCAAGCCCCCAGGGCTTGGTATGCGAAGATCGATAGCTTCTTGCTATCACTGAATTTTGTTCGCTGCAAATCAGATCCAAATGTCTATTTGAAGTTACTTAATGGTTCATTAATGATCATTGTGTTATATGTTGATGACCTCCTCATTACAAGAAGCTCACAGGATGAGATTGCTTCCTTAAAAGGAGCTATGAACCAAGCCTTCTCCATGATAGATTTGGGGCTCTTAAGTAAATTTTTGGGGCTTGAGATCTCTCAAAAAAAAGCTGGAATCAAGGTGCACCAGTCCAAATATGCCTTGGAATTGCTGAACAAATTCAAAATGAAGGATTGCAAAGAAAGCAAAACTCCTTTCCTTTCAGGAGTGAAGCTGGAAGAAGTTGATTCTTCACCGATGGTAAACAATACACTGTATAGGCAATTGATTGGCTATTTATTGTATTTGACACATGCTAGACCTGATATTTGTTATGTAGTAAGTGTGGCTTCTATATTCATGGATCATCCTCAAGAGATCCTTTGGAAAGCAGCCAAAAGGATCCTTAACTTTGTTCAGGGAACAAGGACACATGGGATCTTCTATAAAACAAAATCTGATCTTGAGTTGATTGGATTTACTGACAGTGATTGGGCAGGTGATAGCACAGATAGAAAGTCCACTTTAGGATATGTGTTCATGCTTGCAGAAGGGCCAATCAGCTAGTCAAGCAAGAAACAGAGTGCCATTGCACTCTCATCTCCAGAAGCAGAGTACAGAGGAGTTGTTAATGCAGCAACTCAATGTTTATGGTTGCAAGGTTTACTTGGAGAGTGTGGCTTCGAACATGAGTAATCAACTACCATCTACTATGATAAATAAAGTACCATTTGAATCTGAAAGGATCCAGTTCAGAAGCAGAGAACCAGACACATTGAGATCTATATGCACTACATCAGAGAACTTGTGCATGATGGCACCATTCACCTACTCTTCTGTTCATCTTCAGAACAAGTAGCTGATATATTCACTAAATCATTTTGTTAGAAGACCTTCAGTAATCTCAAATCACTGCTGGGGATTGCTGATCATGCTGTGAAAGCATGAGTGAAGACAAGATTCTACAATTTTGTTTACAGTCCATGTTTAAGGGAGGATTTTCCCAAGTTGGTTTTGCCTCTTTCCTTGTTTATTTGGACATGCAGTATGTAAAGGGTGACTAAGACTTGTTGCTAGGCCCTATAATTTTCTGATATATTACTCATAATTCAGGATTAAGGGGGGCTGTTAAAATAATCAACCCATAGTTTACCCACTTAGACATTAATTCCATTATTTTTGTCTTATTTTCCTAGTTCATGTGTCCCACCTTGTGCAAGTTGTTATTTTCCTATCTATAATGGTCAAACTTGCCATATTTGACTCATGGAGTGCATGGGAGAGCTAAAGGAATCAATTCTACTTTATTCCTGGCCTCCTAGGCACCCTTCTGCTTTTTCTGCTTTATTGCCTGCTTTTTCAGTGTTTTAAGGCAAAAGGAAAAGCTAGACTAGGTGAGGTTGACTAGTTTTTTGTCCTACACATCCTCCTCTCTTTTGTCCATGAAAAAACATGTATGAGCTTCCATTCCACCACTCTTTAGCTTGCCTAAGAATTTTTTCCAATTCGTGAGCTCCATGAAAGATTTGGGATCAGCTTTTTACACCTATGGGGGATTTGCTTATTTTTGGTAAGCCTGCTTTATGCTAGATTTGGATGCCTCCTCATGCATTCGATTTCTTGATGTATTATATTTATTCAGCAACCTATGTTATTAAAGGGTTGGCTATTTTACACTTAGTTAATACAATTTAGTGTTACAACTCCATATTCAGTCTCTTTTGTGAGTGATTTTGCATGATCAATTGATAATTGTTGTGAGTAAAATTAATCTATTTCTGGCCTTAATTTCCACATGGACACATACATAATCCAACATACTAGGGTTAAACATCAACAACGTATGTCGCAAATAAGAATGCATGCCACCAATGTACTTAAGAAGAGTTTCTTGTGTATCCAATGCAACAGTCAATGCAATAGCCCTCTTTCTAAATTCATGAGTATATTCCTGAATGATTTTTCCTTTATCTTGTATAAAAATTTTCCAGCTCATTATTAATTGTTGCACATGACCTAAAGGATAAAATTGGTTTCTTAACACTTCAATGAATTCATTCCAAACTGAAATAATTTTACCATTCTTTCGAAGATCTTGTTGAATCTTGCTCTACCACCAAGTAAGAACCATTCCACTCATTCTCAAAGTGTCCAATTGAATCCTGAAAGGGTCATCAGTAATGCCTTGCACCCTGCAATATACTTCAAGCTGCTTGATCCAATTGTCTAACTTTTCAGCATCTAAATCTCCATTATTTGAATGAGAAGTATGAGAAGAAGAGAACGTTTGACTAGTTTCAAGAGGATCACCATCACCTCCTACTTCGTTACCCTTTTCTTCCTTCTTCACTTCTGCATCTTTGGAGGAATATCCTTCTTCTTTCTTCTTCCTTTCTGCTCCCTCATCGAGTAGAATTTCCATCATGGCTTTCATGCTCATAAAAGCCTCTAAAAACTTAGTTTCTGAAATAACAGGTTTTTCCTGTTCTGTATGTCCTTCTTCTTCCCCTCGTGGAGAGACATGGTTCTTGAGAATGTTCTCCTTGAGCCAATCTCAGGATCGCCTTCAATTAATTCTCCTTCACCACACTTTAACCCGAACCTGGTAAGCATTCATAAACTAGCACCAGTAGTTAACCTGCTCTGATACCATAATATGATCCGTCGGATCTCAACTTAAGTGCATTAAAAGTTTTGTTTTAAAAGAATGCGTTCAACAGGTTAATTAATGGAACAGCATTAACAGAATTTAACTGCTCAGAATAGGAATGAGAAAACAACACTGATAAATAGATATAAGGAAGAAACACAAAATCAAAGAGTCATAAACAGAAGTTGATAACGGAGTTCACCCCCTCCACTGGGCTACGTCTCTGGGTCCCTCTCCAATGGGTACCAATCCAATTAATCTCTTTAAAATGGTACAAAAATGGTTCTGGAATCAACTTCAACAACCGTAAATAGGATGTTGTACAAATTCTTTAAGACCCCTCTTCTGGAAAATACAATTAGCCTTCAAAAGGAAAAGAAAAGATAAAATGTAACAGAGAATGTCGACTTCCATAGTAATAGCATATAGACACTTCACAACAAAAATCTCCTCAGAGAAACAATGCTCTGTGCTCTAAACAATCTGAATCTCTCGAGTCTCCCTTCTTCAGTGGCTGGAATCCCCTATTTAAGCATTCAGTGGGAGGATAAGTAACGGATTCACCTCCCCCTTTCATTACAGCTGTTATCTTCTTTATTATTGTTACAATCATATGCTAAGACTGAACCATGCAATCCCGCCAAATTGCTGCCCAAGTGTTATGTTACCACGACGTTCCATAACCCCAAAACATTGCAACCAACTCCATGCACATGTGCTAACTCACAACACATTGCAATGACCACCACACACATCTTGCAACTGGGATATGCCATATGTAATGTAATCGTTTGATGTCACCACTAACTCCACAAATGTCGCAGCTGCCGACATATGTATGTCGCAGCAACTGCGATATGTATGTTGCAGCAAATGTGAGAGAGATATGTCGCAGCAAGCGCGATATGTATGTCTCAACAAATGTGAGCATGCACCCTCATATGAACACCAGCATAGTGCCATTTAACCATGCACAAGATCTCTAGAGGGTATATACTTGACCGCGCGGGATTTTCAATAACCATTCGGTGTTCCCCTTGACGGTGCGCAACTGCGTGGCCCATGCAAATACTATGTGCCCATGCAATAAGCTATGCACCATGCGATAAGCTGTGCACCATGTGATAACTGTGTGGCATGCGATAACTGCACACCCATGCGATAAGCTGCGCACCATGCGATAACCGTACGGCTGTTTACATCTTAACCGCCAAGCTTAGTCCTCACACATGTTTAGCATATGAGTTAAAAACATATGTTATGTTCTTTGAACCATAGATTAACAACTATTGTACCATATTTGGATCAGTGTAATTTTTGAAGATGAATAATCCACCAGATCACCTATTGAGAGATGGAGGATTGAGGTGGTGGAGGACTCGGTTTCTCCGGTTCGTAGACGTGACGATAGAGGTTGTCACTATTGTAATCTCTGATTTTATTAATAGAAACATATTTTCTTGTCCAATTATGTGCATTTCAATATGAATATTGTATCCTTGGATGTATTTAATTACTTATACATTATTGAGTATATATGCTAGAGTAGGTCTAACACACTATTATAGAGCATGCTTGTATTGTTTGCTATTGTTGTGAGAAAAATGCTAAAGCAAGCATGAATTGGAAAATCTCAATGGTGATCTACTTCAACCATTTGGAACAAGGTACGATTCAGTATTTCTTAGTGTTAGATTTTTGGTTTCTCTTGCATATTGGGAAATATTGATTTCTATTGTCAAGGTTGTCTGTTGTGGTACACCCTAAGCCCTAGGAATTTTCTCTCTATAACAGAATTGGAGACCATACTGGGGAGGTTCCTAGTTGTTTTTCTTTGGTGTTGGGGGCACAATGTGCTTGATATTCTTGACTTGCTCTAAGTTTCTCCCTATTTTTGTGTCGCATTTAGTAGTATGTTCATCCATTGACACTCCCCTAGAGTGGTTTGAGCCTTGGCCTACTTTTTACCACTGTATTCTCTGTATACGTAGGTTTTTGGCTAAAAGTCGTGTACATACGTGGATTTTTGGCCAAAAGTCATGTATACATGCAGGTTTTTGGCCAAAATCTACGTATACATGTAGATGTTTCGCTAAAATTCACGTACATACGCAACTGTTCTTTAAAAAGTCACATACATCCTCCCTTTTGGTTGATTTTGAGGTTGTGGGAAGTTGTTGGGTGGGTTGTGAGTGTGGTTGGGTCTTCCTGGGTTCTGATGTTGTCTGTTGGATGCTTATTTTGTGACCAGAGACCGCTTTTCATTGATTTTTCTTTAAAATTAGTTCTAGTCATTTATATTTTTGTTTTTCCATTAGTGCATTTTTCTCTTTCTCTCAGTGTCTTTCTAGGCTTGTGTTTTGTACTTTCTACAAAGATTGAGAGTTTTAAATGACTTTTATTGCATTTTCATTATTTTATATTGAAAAATACAAAATAGTTGCATTCTTACTTGCATTTCACTTATGGATTCAAGGAGGTACTTGCATTGGATTGCTTAGATGAGAGTTGTGTTTAGGATTTCATATAGGAAGGATTGCATTGACATTGAAGGAAAATTTATGCATCTCATGTAGTGGCCTACCCTGTTTTTCATTTAGACAAAATTGCACTTGGCATTGTTTGTTAGGTGTGCACATTTATTTCACTTTTGAGTCAAAAAGTCATTATTTGCATGATCATTTCCATTTGAGTAATCACAACCAATTAACATCAACGCTTAATAAAATGAATTACACTCTTTTCTCTTATAGGGTGCATCAACAAGATTAGGCTTTAGGGTCTTGGAATAGTTCCTTGTGAGTTAATTCTCTAATACCACTAAAAAAACAAGTAGGTGTCTGTTCAGGTGAGATAGTGAAATCCTTGGTATAATTAGTGTTTCTCAAGACACTCCTCTTACATAAGAGTTAAGCATGAGGCAACATGCACGATTATGATTGGGATAGCCCTTGGTCATTTTTGTGAGCGCTAGAGATATTTCCAGGACCGTATTCGTATTTTGGGGACCATATTCGTATTTACTATTTTGCATATGCGAGTCATTCTCTAGAATAGGATCTGAATTAAAAAATTATAGCATTGAAGAATATTTTCTTTGTTATTGTTTCTATCATTTATGTTGACCTTCAAGTATTGTGCTTTGAAATAGGTTGTGAGAAAATCAAAATAACTTAAAATGGGATATATGTTGTTATTTTCTCTTCTAATTTGCTCACCTTAAATATATTTCCTTTTATTTTTGGTCAGCAAACTTAAAACCCACTCCATGCGACCTTTCCAATGTGTTTCAATCTCTATTGGTATGCAACTAACACAGGATTAAATTCCAATGATGAAGTTGATTTCTAATAGATGATAAGTTCAACCTATGCCCTAATTAACAAGCACACTCTCTCAGACAACATGGAAATGATGAGGAAACAACGAATGATAGATGATATTGACGCATCCTTCTAGCATTGTTCAAATGTTTGGACTAGTTTGTTGAGGATAGAGGTACTTTTGACTCCCTTTAATACTGAAATTTGTTACTGATTTTACACAAAACACCCATACATCCTCCATGTGGCATGCCTGTCATAAAAGTTTCAAGTTGCTAGGAGTCTGAATTTGTAAATAATGAAGGATAGCATGCAAAGACATGTATACATGGGGATGGGAATATACATATGGTCTGATATTTATCACCTGGCATGCAACCAATTCTGCCACATAATAGCCACCCATATACAGTGAAGAGAAAAGTTTTTTTGGAATTTATATGTAGATGTTTGGAGGGAGAACTAGTATAAAAAGAGGTCATGTAGATAAAGAAAACAACACCTTGATTTTATGAGAAAATATTTCTACAAAAGAACAGAGTTAAGGTTTGGTTAAAAACATTTTCCTAAACAAGTTGAAAGCGCCCAGTTGAAGGAATACTATCGAAGCTATGTGGAAAAATTAGAAGGAAAGGCTGACCTCTCCTTAGACAATGACAACCAAAATTGTGAAATATGACTTACAACTATATATAAGTGCTTTTGACAACCAATAAATCCTCCCAAATCCTGGACTAAATTCCAAAAAATAGTTTGCATGCATAGGATGTAGGATTTTGTAATTTCTTTCCTTTTTATGAGTAGCTAGGTCGACCTGATCACACTCATAGAATGCTATAGTCATCAACTCTTCTTCAGGTTTAAGGTCAATTATTGTTGAATGTCAAGAATGAAGGTGATACTAGAATGAGTTTAGCGGACTGACTAGTTGCTATTACAAGCTTTATTGATGCAAAATTTTCAAGTTTAAGTCAAACCAAACATGGTGTGGCATATCAAGTTTGAACTTTGGATGCAAGTTGGTTGTTAAGTGAACCTACCCACTGTGGAATCCATATCAATCAGAATATGAAAGATGTATTTATTAGATATATACTAGGTGGAAGACAACTACACAGCTCGATGTGAAGCTGGCTATAAGAATGAGTGGAGGTCCATCTAAAACTCAATTAGATTTACGACTTAATTTCAAATTTTATGGAATGAATCTTTAACCAATGCAAAATTGGAAGAGCAGAATCTGATTCTCTTTGTAGGAGAACCCAAATTGGTCAATTTTTGTGACTTCATATCCTCCCATATCGTAGGATGTCTGTTGTTAATGGTAATAGAGAGTGTAATGTTTGTATGATATATGGTATTTGAAACATCTCTATTAGAGAAAACATTCAAAGTTGTTTGGACATTGATGTTATAATGGCTACATGAAGGACATGTACAAAAGAGTATGAATTTGTAATCTAGGAAAGAAATAATTTATGAGCATTTGCTATTTTTCACTGATGACTAATTCTTTAGCTTTTTAGGTATTTTACCTGTTATATATGTCATGGTACATGTCATGATACACATGCATGTTTAGAATTTTTCATAAAAGATCCTGTTAACACTCATTTATAGGAGGACTACATGAGAGGATTTAGTTTATAATTATTTATGTACCTACGACATTTACAGATGTGTCTTAATAATCAAGGATATCAATAGAGATCACCCCTTTGTGCACTAGAGTGTTTTTCTCATTTTTCAACTACTCCTTAGTGTATGTTGTGTTCTTCCTTAGCAGCCATCTCCAGCTCCAATGCACCTTGACATCATGTTCTCTATTTAGCATTGATGCTTTATTGTACTAGCACATTCTTTTATATATTATTTTGGCTAGATATTTAGTTCTTAGCATTCATTTAGTTTTTATCTAGACATTTTGTTTATTATCTATCTGCTTTCAGCATTGATCTAGGGCTTGCTTTTGCATTCTCACATTGTATTTAGTAATTTACACTAAATGTATCCTTTTAGACCCATTCTTATTGTATTCATTTTCATTTTTAAAGGGTTTTCAACTTGTCTTTCTCTTTTATCATAGTTCTTCATTTCTATTCTCCTTTTCTTTTGCTGCTTATTTTCCTCTTTGATATTTTCACTCTCTTCTTTTATCCATTCCCAATCTTTCAATTCTTCTTTATTGTCATGTTCCTTGCCAGAAACATATTTTTACTCCTTTTTATTTTCAAATTTTATTTATCATATTTCCTATAACAAATAATCTTATCCAACATGTTAGGGAATACTATAGTCATAGACAACAAGAAAGATTCATGATGTTTTACTAGTTCTATGCATGCTAGAAGTGAAGCCAATTGGTTTCATAATGGATTTTTTTCTAATATAACCTTTTGTTTTTCAAGGTTTTAAGGAAACAAAACATATGGTATTTGTTGTATTTTACCCAGCTGATGGATCAGATTTTGATGATTTGAACATTGCATTTGAAAAACTGACTTGGAATGATGTTAGTGTCTTACTAGCAAGGGAGAGGAGTGGAGCACTTGGTTTTTGGTTTAGGTATATTGTCCTCCATAGATGGTTTTTTTCTAATTTTCTATAATTTATCTTCTCTTGTTAATGGTCTTGACTATAAATAGTATATCTTTACTCACAGTTCATATATTTAATACAAAGAGGATGACAAGTATACAAAATTTTAAGGTCAGTATTCTAAATAATTTTATAAATGATGAGGTATGGAAAGCGAATGAGTTTCTTTTAATATATGATGTATACAAATGTAGTTTTTTAGGAATTCTTCACATGGATGTATTTCTTCAGCGGCTTGAACAAGTAGAGTATTTAATATCCCTTTGCTATTTCTTTTTCAAGTATTTTGCTGTAAAGGAATTTATAGCCACATGTGATACTTCAATTAGGTTGTTCAGTCCATTTTAGTCATTGGTAACTAGGCAACACAATACATTTTCATTATTTTTTATACATTTGAATATGACAAAAGATATTTATTATGAGCTGATCAGTTGCATTTTAATATGTATCATAGAAGCCTTAAAATTTGATGCATCTAGAATCTAGATGTACATTGTTAAATTTCAAGTATCAATCCATTAATTTTTACAAATTTGGTGATTTATTTGAAGTTGCGATCTAATTGTTGGTTTGGCATTGGGTACAATTACTTTTTAGCAGAGGGTATAGCTTCAACTATTATTATGCAAATTATGTGTGGATTTTATATGGATGGAAAAACAACTTTGGAGTTTATTTTAAAATTTCTTGGAGTCCAAAGTTGATCTATTTGAGGAGGGGAAAATGATACTGGAAATGTGGACTATCATAAAAGTATCAAATTCTGTAGCAGCAATTCTAGAATCATGTAGAGGAACTATCCTGATCTAATTGCATGAAATTGTACCATGGTAGAGAGAAATACAACAAAACCATTTACAAATATTGATAGAAAAAGAGGTACTAGTATGTAGTGTAACATACTAGGTAGAAACATTTCTGATCAGTGTTGGTTGAGATTCATTGCCATTCCTCATATGGTAAAAATTCACATGGTCCTAAGATCACTAATTGATGGCTCCACCAACTTTGCACATTTATCATCACTTGTAAAATAGTGAATAAATTGATTAGTAGTTATAATAACATACAATGCCTTTCCTGATGTATTGAGCATCTAGTATAAGGATTTCATATTTTTAGTTTCTATTACCATTCTTGTTAGCATATTGTCAAATACTTTTCATAGGTTTTATATTTTCAAAACAATGCACAAGTAGATCTAGTACAAATTTACAAATGCTATGTTTAAGGAAATAACTAACCATGAAAAAAATGATGTGGGCTCGCTTGAATGATTCTTATTCTTTGGCATCCCATTGTCTGGGTAAAGAAAATGCATGCCATGGGACCTGAGTCCATCATTAGGAACTAGGTTAAATAGCTTTGGGAACCTTATGGGTTGCATTATCTCTATGTATTCTAGGAGCCTTATGAAAGGATTCTTATTTAAATTCTTTGAGAAGGCTCATTACCATGAAGTCATTACTTGCGTTCCTTTGGTATGCAACAATACCCTACTAGTGTTTTCTTAGTGGGAAGAGGTCTTCCCAATGAACTAGAGGGACCAAATTTCTTGTTCAGTGTTAGTAGAGTTCCTTCACCTTCCCATGCAATTCTTGCCTTTCCTCGAGCATATTTTGTGCCAATTGGATAATTTATTTGTTATGAACTTGTACTTTTTTTCAAACCCTAGGCTCCCAAAACCGTTTTTCCTTCATGTTAACCCATCCAAATAATTGAAGGAATTTGTTTTCATTGGGGTTGGAGACAATATGTTAAAACAACCAAGTAGGTACATTATATTTCCAAATGCATGTTTCTACTATAGGATTTTGGACCAAAAAATCCATCATTGTTCATTGATGGCTCAATCTTACCCTCAAGTAGATCATATCACTTCGCTAATCAAGACTGAAACAATTTTCATGCCATTAATGACCTTAGCAATAGATGAGTGTAAGTAGTTTTTAGAAGTCATTAGAATAATAGGAGAAATATTGATTTGAAGGACCCTATTCTTGAAAAAGTAATGGTTCTCCTTGCTGGATCTCTTCATTGCAAGGTGGTGGCCATAGGGCTTTATGTTTTCATTATTCCTCAACTCTTTGATTGAAGGGTCAATTGATGACATTGATCCTCTTTGTTAAGTAAATAATCCCATAGCTTTGACCTTGCATCACTAGTTTGTGTCACTAAATCTCTTGAAAATTTGTATCCTTACAGAGTTTCATATGCTCTTGGAGATAATGAGGAGGATATGGAACACATCCCCACCATTGGTTCACATAGAAACACAACCAACATAGGACAAGGTGTTCATACAGAACTCTGGAGTCCACACAAAACTCATATTGGTTCACACATAACCACAATCCACACAGGAAAAAATGTTCACATAGAACTACGGTGTTCACACAAAATCACCATTACAAATTTTTCACCTAAAATCCTAGAATTATACACTCATAGATACACTCATAGCATTCTACCAAGTGTCGACCTGATCACTCATAGCATTATACCAAGTGTCGACCTGATCACTGTTTCAATCACATAGTCTATGAAGATTGAATAAATGAATGGGTATCTAGGAGTGACCAAAGAAGTCAATGTGTTTAGTCCCTCAAATAATGTGGTTCAAATGAAGCCAGGTATGAAATTTGAAACCCTTGTTCATGCAATGCATTTCTAAACCCCCAAACACTAAGAAAAAAGAGATCATTGTGCTATGTAAAGAAAGAATTAATTCATTTCCAAAAGGCCCTAGTTTGCACAATGCATTTCTCTGTAGTTAAGCAATTTTCAATTTTTTTGTTCTATGAAGATAAGCAATTTTCAAAGATTAAGTGTTTTGGTTGATGTTTTAACCTATTGAAGAAATCTCGGTCTCCTTTTCGGTGGTCTTGATCTCCTCTAGGCACATAAATGGGCATAGAAGTATGTGGGTCTCCTTTAGGTGAAGAAGCGCAAGGTCTCTCTCTTCTTCAGTCCTATGTGGGTCTCCTCCTCTTCTGGCGTGTGGTCCCTTTTGGTGTGTGATCCCAAACTCCTTCTCCTCTGGTTCAGACTTCCCTTGAACTTTGTCATGGTTTATCCCTTGATTTCATATCGAGTAAATTCAATGTTTTTAATATACAAGAGAGGTTCTACACCAACTCAATAAGGGGACTATAAAGAGTATAAATATCACTAATTACATATGTAATTGGCTCAAAATTCTTAGTAATGATCTCATCCAATGTGATATTTAATATTCATAGTGTGGTCCTATATACCCACCATTTAAGATATCAATATTATGAGGTAAAATAGAATTACGATCCCTTCCAATATCTTCCACATATTATATGATGGAAAGGATCTAAGCTCTTATCTCATCAGATTTCCAATTTGTTTCAAGTTCCTTGACCTCTTCTTGGAGAAAATTTATTTTGGTGATTATCCAATTGCATCATTATCCAACTAAATCACATTGTTTGAATAAAGGAAAAATATCATGTCATATTTGTAATTATGGATTTTTTTAATGTGGATTTGTCAAAGAGGATATAATTTCCAGGTGAATCTCACTTCCTATTAATATTTTAATGTAGACTTCAAACATTGTTTTCCATGGAAATAATTACAATTTTGTGTCTTCCTCCAATATGTTCCCTTTAGGTAATAAATTTCAAGCACCCATTGGTGGTGAAACCTCATGTCTCTAGGATTTAAGCTGGCCTTTGGACCAAATAGGGTAACACTATTTCTATTCAAATCTTGTCATTCATGGTCACATTAGTAGTAGTACTATTGGATATTGTATCAATCAGATGTCATATTTAATTAAATATCTCATACACTAAGCTTTGGAATGAAACTCTCGAATGTAAAATAAAATGGTTGTTTGATGTATTCATTTCAAAATAGTGACCAACAAACAATGAATAACATATTGGCAAGAGAGAGAGGAAAAGAGCATTGGCAACCCCTTTGTAAATAACCAATACTTCAAGTTACAATACAACATGGAAACCCATTCTATATGAATGACCTATGTGTGTGGTGTTGATGTAGCATAAAAGCACCTAGATCAACATCACATGTGAACAATGATATATAAAACTATCCAATGTACACTCTTTAACACACAAAAACATAAAATCTTGGTGCTTCATGTAATATCAAAGGATTAAATTAGGCCTTCAACTTGATTTCTTTTTAAAACAAACTAAATGTGGAAATGAGATGTGATAGGTCAAAAAATTCATCTTTATATGCCCCCAATATGTTGTATAATATATTAATGTTAAAAAACAACCTTATACAGTTCATTTGAGTCCTTCAATGGTATTTTTTGGGTGAAAAATCTGAGCATAGGTCTCATATCTCAACACTATTCTATTGACTATATGTGATATACTCACTATATTTTTTTATATTGAGGGCATATTAAGGTAATATTGAGCAAATTATATGTTTTTAATATGAAAGCAGGATGCTACAACTAAAAATGGAGACTAAAAACAGGTTAAACATCTAAAATTACAAATTTGATAGGTGCAAAATTCATAATAATGATATCATCCAATGTGGTAGTTAATAATCATAGTTTATTATGGGGTTAGGGTGTTGAGTTAATAGCATATATTCTTATAGCTATAATAATGGACTTTCCCAAAGAATCAGGATTTTACATTATTGACTCATATTGGATTTATGAAATCATATTTGAGATGTAGACCTTTCACACTAATCATCATAATCATCACCATCACCATCATCACCATCATCTTCATCAACATCATAATGCTCATCATCATCAGCATTATCACCATCCTCATCATCAACGTCATATTCATCATCTTCATAGTCATCAATGTCTTCATCATGATCCTCATCATCAACATCATCACCCTCTTACTCATCAACATCATCATCATCATCATCATATTCCTCATCATCATCTTCATCCTCATCCTCATCCTCATCCTCATCCTCATCATCCTCATCATCCTCATCATCCTCATCGTCATTGTCATATTCATCATATTCATAATCATAAACATATTCGTCATGATCCTTAGCATCAGCGTCATCACCCTCTTCCTCATCAAAATCACCATATTCATCATCATACTCATACTCCACATCACCATATTCACCGTTCATCCTCATCCTCATCCTCCTCATACTCATCATCATCAACAAAATCATCATCATCATCATCATCATCATCATCATCATCGTCATATTCATCCTCATCATCCTCATCATCATCATCCTCATCATCATCATCATCATCATCATCATCATCATCCTCATCATCGTCGTCATCTTCATCCTCATCGTCGTCATCGTCATCATCATCATAACCACCACCATCTTCATCATAATCCTCATCATCATCATCAGCCTCATCATCAATTTCATTGTCATTTTCACCATCATCAACATCGCTTCCATCGTTTCCCCCTATCCCTTGAAATTTGTCATAATAACACAATATGACTAGCTAAATGCAAAGAGATAAAAGGAGATAGTATCGATAGATTTAGAGTGCTTGGAGCTGAACTTTGTGTGTTTAAATTTATTGATAGCATAAATAAAAATGGAAATTGATAGGACATTTAAATATATATATAAATTTGTTTCATCATTGTTGAGGCTTAGTCATTATATTAACCTCACACTAGGCTTTATACCCCTTCTTTGAAATACATATACCCTAATAATGATTTTTGATCATACCAATTTATTAGACTTTATTAAAGCCTATACATTGTCGTGTTCTTCATATTCATTGTAATTTATTACAAATATAATAAGTTATAACATTCTTACACTTGAATAGAACATTCATACACTTGAAATTAATGACATAGTCATGAACATCTTTGCTTTTATAAATTTGAAAAATTGTAAGTTAATAAAATATGTTTCTCTAAAAAAAGCAATAAAATAAATGGACCAAAGGTTGGTTATGTTATGTTAATATTCTAACTTGGTAGTGTGTTAATAAACATTTTATTATGAATGAAACTTTTTTTCATTTTGGTTGTGTTAATATTCTAATTTGGTAGTGTGTAAAAAAGAATTTGATCATGAATGAAGCTTTTTTTATTCATAGAATGCATAATTGTGAAAATACACATATTTTAAAGTCACGTAACTATGTAGTTTTAAAGTGTTGAAAATTTGAGATTTTGTTTAAAATTCTAAGATGTATATTATATTGAACTAAAATAAATTTTGATTTTAAAATATTAATTTTTAAATTTTTTTTTATAAAATAAATTTGAAAAATATGACTTTGTAAAATATTTGTAATATATAAATATTAATATTTGGAACCGACCTAAAATTTGGAACCCTTTACTGCTTTCCAAATTAACCAACTTTAACGGTGATGATGATGATGATGATGAGGACGAGGATGAAGATGGTGATGACGACGACGACAATGATGATGACGATGATGGTGGTCGTGATGATGAAGATGATGATGGTGGCAATGATGATGAAGATGGTGATGATGACACTAATGATGACGATGAAGAAGAAGAAGATGATGATGATGATGATGATGATGTTGATGAGGAAGAGGCTGATGACGTTGATGACAATTATCATGATGAGTATGGTGATGACGATGATGATGATGATGAAGTTGACGAGGAAGAGGCTGACGACGTTGATGATGGGGATCATGATGAAGATGTTGGTGATTATGAAGATGATGAAGATGACATTGATGATGACGATGATGGGAATGATGATGATTATGATGATGATGAGGACTATGATGAAGATGATGAGGATGAGGATGAGGATGGTGAAGATGATGATTATGGTGGTCGTGGTGGTGAAGATGATGATCATGATGAAGATGATGATGGATATTGTAATGATGGTGATGACGATGATGATGATAACGATGGTTTAAACATAAATAAATAATCATAAACATTATAAATTATGAAAAATGATGTTCTCACATATCTTGTAGATTCCAACATTGCTACAATGTCATTTGGATTCTTATTCATCTAACTCAACATCTGTATCGTCATGTGGTTTTGAATCACTGTCGTTGAAAGGATCACTCATATCAGGATCATGATAAATGTCATTTTTGGTTAGATATTCATCATCAATATCATTAATGTCAATTTCATTGTCTACTACATCATTTGGATGATCAACTTCTTGATCAGATTCTTCCTCTGACACAACTACATCGATGGCCAACTGCTCGTAATATGCATCACCTTCTTCTTCAACATTGTCTTCTTCCTCTACATTATACTTGACCAGTCTTCTTCTTGGATCATATCTAATAATGTATGGCCATCCTGCTTTACCTGGAGCCTCTAATTAAAAGACCTGCTCACATTGAATTGGAAGAACATAAGGCTCTATTTTTGGTTCAAGTGCCCTTGTATTAACCATGGTAAATCTATTAGCATGCTCAATAATAGTTCTTTCAAGATCACATTCATTCATTCATAGCTTGTACCATTTGACCTCAATAGAACTAATTTAAAGGAGTTAAAGTCACACTCAAGTATATCTTCCAAATAACCATAGTACCTATTTTCAGATACTGTTGGATGCCTGTCACTTCTAGAGGAAACATTAGTGACTTTAAAAACTGCAATTATCCCACAATCAAATGTTTTCATCTTGTCATCCAACTTTTTGATGTGAAATTTATGACCATTGCACCACATAGCATTGTGATGTATCAACTGCATCATGCCCAACTCGGTAAATAAATATATAAGAAGACATAAACAAGAGAAATATTTTGATACAATGTGAAACAACAAAAAAAAATGAGGAGGGTAAATATACTTGCCTTTTTATCTTTTAAACCACATGTTAAATCAATTTCCCTTTGTGTAAGTTCTTTGGGATATTCTTCTCAATGACGATGCACTGTTTTAATCATTTTACTAACCCTTTCCCATGATAAGGTACCATTATGTACATTGTTCAATCCATTCCTCCATCCAATCAATATTTTTTGCAATGTATAAATGTATTGCGTCCCACACGTGACCAACTATATGAAAAAATAACAATTAAGAATTGTAAATTAGTTATCATTAAAGGAAGTTAAGTTTACCTTAAAATACTAATGGAATAATAAATTACATAAATTGAAAAATTAATTGTATAATAAATTAAATTTACACCATTCAATTACCTTTGACTTTCCTCTTTCTACCTTTCCCCAACAAGACCTCCCCTTCAATTTTTTTGATGGAGTCGACATGCCAAATGCGAGGAAGATAATCACTAATGTACACCATGTATTGATATAGCATATAGCCTTGCACCATGGAACCCTCAAGGCATGCTCTTTGTATAACAAAATCCTTCAATGAAATCAAATGGCTTTCCACCATCCACATTGACCTTGATTTTGCAGGTCCATGACACAATTTAATCTCCTCAACTTGGTGTATGGGATAGTGTTCTCGTGTATTAAAAAATGTTGGAGGTAAATACTTGTGCATTTCACACATTAGACAAGGAAATTCTCTCTTTCAATACCTAATATCTTCTTTATGGATTTATTTATATGAAATCCACCTACAAAAGATGCAAGAAAATAACAATGATCAACCAGATTGAGGCATATTAATATAGTTCCAAGTTGTAAAACAAAATATGTAAATAATTAATGAAACCTTGAAAAGAACGAACATTTTTAATGGATATAAAATTGTTACTTACCTCATGTATTTACCAAGATCATATATAAATTGTTTTATGTTGTCGTCAAAGCTACTTGGGAAAGCCAGAGGTAGAACACACTGTAGCAAAAATCAAATCATTATCTAATGTTTCCAAATAGGAGAGAACAATTACTAAAAATATTTACTTAATGGAAATTATATATGTAAATAATTACCTTAATGAATATATGCTAGTCATGAGTTTTAACATCGCCAAAATCAACTTTTTTGGTTAAAATATTTGTATGTTTGATGAAAACCCCGTCAACAACCTTATTTTATGAGTGACATATTTTATAGTATTACTTTGTTGCTCCATCAATAACCATGGAAGACTAATATTTCAGTACCCATTTCTGGCATTGGAAATAATTACACTTTGCAAAGCGTGATTGGCTTTTCCAATGTCACTACAAATTTTTTCAATTTTATCTTTGTCAGACCTTCCATCTAATGTCTACCATATCATTTTTGTTACATTCTTCCCGATATGCATTGTATTGAACAAATGAGATATTTGTAGGTGCTCGTAGTAAAGCAACCTACTGAATTGTATGGATAACTCTTCATTCCTTGGGGAATCCCATTCATGCCTTAAATACATTCATTAAACATAAATGAAAACACAATAATAATAATTCATGACAACCACGGTAGAGAAAATTCAGTAAAAATATAAAAATCATAATATTACGTGAACATATTTTATGCTACATATACAAATTGTATACCTTGACGATTTCTGTTATATTCCAACTTCCATAGCTGAGGTGTCATTCTTCGTGGTTTCTTTGCATTCTATTATTTACCATTGATTTGTGTTTCGATAGTTCGATACCTATGGTTCTTAGGGAGGAAGTGACTGTATTCATCGAACACCTCCTTTGCTAAAATTCTTTCAACGGTGAGATTTTATCCTAAGACCACATACTGGATATGCAAATTTTCCCTTTGTTTGAAGACCTGCGAGATATATATATTAATGTTATAGCATCAAAATATTATTAATTTAAAAAAAATGCAGGTTTTTTACCATAAAAAACATATAATTTTAACGACACGCAACATAAAGTTACATACCACAAAAATCTGTTAACTCAGGAGCGTCATGAATTGTCCATGCAAGTAGTCCATGCCACTAAAATTGTTTATGCGCTATTGGTCTGGAGATGTCATACATAGTGATTCCAGTCCATAACTTCAATAGTGTTGGGCCCCAAAATGCCCTTTTTTAACCACATCCCTTATATCCTGTTTGTCTTGTATTATTCCATTTTGTGCACCAAACAGACATTCTTTCCTCACTTGAACCCTGAATCTTCACAGGTATGATTATTTATTGTTTCATCTCATTAATGCTTATGATTGCTATAATCAAGACTTTGCTTCTTGAATTATGCTAACTCATTATGATTTCACAAAGATAGTGCAAGCTGCGAGAGAGTACAGGTGTAGCAGCCCAAGTGGTCCAAAGAGGATATGAGCATTCACATCAGTTGTGACTTGCCAGTCCCGTATCTACACGTGGATCCAACCAAGGTTCATCATTCCACGTGGGCTCAATAGATGTGGCTGAGACAGAAATGTCTGCAACAAACTTAGCTACAACAACGCACCACTACTTGAAGTTAGCTGCAATCATCAGGGCCTCTCTTGAATTGGTTATGTTATCCATTTACTAGCTCAGGCAACAAAATTGCCCATGTTCCCTACCTCTGTTTAATTCCTTCCACCACTGTAACAATGCATGTAACAAGGTAGCTTGAAGATCGTAGATCTTCATGGCTACCCGATATTAGTGGGTGAGGGTTATTATTGTTGATGTATAAGTATGGGAAAACATTTAGAGCCAGGGGTTGCACAATATCATATTTTATTGTGTAAGCTGTAACAAAGAGTGTACCTTCATTTCACCATTTTAATACAAGGATCAAGATTATTCAGATCTCTATGTTTTAACTTGTGTTAGTTCCAGCATCTCTATTCAAAGGTTGGGTCCACCTTCCCACAAAGATCATCGAGTTAATTAGATGTTTGATTAATTAGTTGTGTGGTGTGGATGTTACATTGTATGCATTTGTTTCAATAGCTACAATAGTCATGTTTAATCATTGTGTTTCCTTGAATACTCAGTACTTGCATTTTGTTTAAGTTGCAGCAGTGTGGTGTGATAGTCGACTGTGTAGGTTAGTTTATTTTATGCATGTGTGTGATAGCTGTAACAGTCAAGCTCTCCCTTATTTTATTTTAATTACTTGTCTTGCTCAGGTTTGCTAATTCGGGTAGACTATAGTCTAGAGCTGTTGATTCAATTCATGTTATTTCTTATTCCTAGATTAAGGTTGGATTGGCTAGTCACAATGGATTTGCATATAGTCTGGTAAATTAGGATTTAAATTTCTGCAAAATTAATTTTTGATATTTATTTCAGGAATCATTTGTTGTTGGATTGAAGTTGTAGGAAGTGTTTGCAATTCTGAATTCCTAGATAGGTAGTTTAAGATCAGTTTGATTATGGGAGGAGTTTGACAAAATAGATAAGTAAAACATTTTATTCACTCATCAACTATTTAGTGTTTAAGAACAGACAATGTGAGTTACCTTTGAAATAAAAATACTTCCCTGGGTTGACAATTTATATTGACCATTCTGCATGATGGTTTTAAATAACTGGCATATAGAGTGACCAAAATTTTGGCGTCATTTTTGGCGAAGGTAATAATTAGACACCATAGTAGTTGCATGTATTCATTTTTCTTCAGCCTTTAAGTTTGCATGTTTTGGATTGCATGAATATGAGAAGAGTATAGAATGACATTCCTATAACCCCCATAAATTCTCAAAATACTAACATTCCAGGTGGTCAAGGTCGTGGTAGAAATCTAGCATTGGAAAGAAGAACATTCATTGACGATCTTGTTTCCAGAACCAATTCCTCTACTGGAGCTCGCCATCAGAGGTCCTTTGTCAGAAGAATCCCAATGACCCCTAGGGTGGAAGCATCAGTTTCCACAATGGATAATACAGGAAGAGATGCAACACCCTCAGGTGTTCATACGAAGGAAGACATAGTTAGTGTTGCAGGAGCAGGTGATTGAGACATGGTTTATCACATTAACAGGAAGGAGGTGACAAAGTAGGATTGGACACAGTTTCGTAAGAAGTAAGAAGATCAGAAGAAGCAAAGGAAGGAGAGAGAATAATAAAATATGAATAACACACATAAACCAAAATATCATGAAGAGGTGATGGGTGAAAATCATCACAATTATGATGAACCCCCACCTGAGGGGACAGTTGTCACACTTCAGTTCCCCATTCGACAACTAGTTGGACAAGCCCCCATGAAAAAAATATCATCATCAGTATTACCTCGTTTTCATGGAAAGGCCACAGAGGATCTGAATAAATTCCTCTTCTATTTTGACATCCTCTATTGTAGCTATGACTACACTTGGAGCAAGAAAAAGTTAAATTTTTTCCTACTACTTTGAAGGATAATGGGCTACATTGGTTCATGATCTTGGGTGGTGAAACTAGCACCAAGTGGGACCAAATGAAACAGGTGTTCCTAGAAAATAACCAGGAGTATTGCAACACTAAAGATAAAAGAGAAGAGTTGTTCAAGATGGTACAAAGGGACGAACAAAGTTTGGAATATTTTGTTGAGAGGCTCTTGTACAATGTGTAGAGGGCTAGACGGACTAATATGGGGTTATATGTGCTCAAGATAATACTACTTCGTGGGATTAGGGAAGACTTTCTAGGTATGTTGAAACTTCTTGGAGAGGGGGATATCTCAAAGGAATCCTTTGAAAAGATTGTTGAATTATGCAGGAGGTATTCCAGAGGATCTTCCAGGACCAACAAATGGGACAAATTGGAATGAGATGTCTTTGACGAAATAGGGAAGTCATCCAATGGAGGACATACTCAAGCATAAATAGGCAACCTTCTCAAAAAATTCAAAACATAAATGATGAGCTCCATCTCTTCAGAAATAGATGTCCTGAGGGTGAATAAGAAACAAGCAGTACAAGATCTAACACTTGGTGTATTCTACCCTAGATGTAGGAAGAAACATCCCTTGAAGGATTTCCCACTACCTCAAGTGAAGGCAGTTCTATAAGCATCAACTCTAGACGTGGAACTAGCCTACTTCATTCCCTAAAAAAATCCTTGGCAACATTGAAACCAAGGTATGACTCCATAATCATTTCCATTTTTGAATAATATGCATCATATGAATACATAATTCCCTTCACCTTATTCTAACCATCAATGGCATCCTTCTCAACCTCCTATGTAGAATTTCAACTCCTAGAACCCTTGGAAACAACCACCAAACCAACAGAATTCTTGGTCTCTTGGGTGGAGGAAATCCCATCCAGGAAACTAGTTTCCCCACAGCCAATCCCCTCAATAGTTTCCACACAAACAGTTTCCTCACCAACAATACCCTCAGCCATACCAGGAGTACCAACAACAATAGCTATAACTCTAGAACAATGTTGTACCTGATATGCCTATACGACCGCAGTTTCCTACTCAACCTAACCCCAACCCAAACAATAAAGAATTCCACCAGTTTGAGACTGCCAACATGCCCACTTAATTCATTACTCCAGTTCCTTATAACAACATATGCTTACGGTCAGGGAGAGTAGTGGAGCCTCTAGTAATTGAGGATGTTCCATCCTCTATGTCTGAAGAAAGGCTGAACCATTAGAAATCATCCCACACAGTAGTCCCTGTTAACCCAAAAAATCCCTCACTAAGCTCTCCATGACCTACACCACCCAAGGACAGCACTTCATGACCCTCCATTAGACCCCCACACCTCAAAAATGCGTAAGGATGAAGAAAATGGCTTAAAAACCCCAAAAAAGAGCCTAAAATACTCTCCTAGGAGCTAAAGCCCCCCAAAAGGGGCTAAAACCCTAAAAGGAGCTAAAATTAGGGCAGAAGGGACTAAATCCTGGACCAAGGGCTTAAAACCCTAAAACCCCAAAAATAGCTATAAAAGGAGGGTGGGGGTTCACTCTCAAAACACTTCTCCCTTGCATACTATTATGCTACCCATGGATGCCTTAAGACCCTTTGTCTCTCAGGCCACCCACACTCCCTCTCCTCCATATCCATTGAGCCATAATTCCCCCATCCAAGAGAGATGCTTCTTCAAGCCAGGGCATGGTGGCCCATTCCACCTAAAGAGAAGGTATAGCTTGTTATTTTCTATATTTTCTTAGTAGTTTATTTGTTTTATAATCCATGGTTTTATTTGTAGGTTTATTTCCTAAATTGTTTTGCATGTATTTCCATTTCTAACATATTATTGGTAGATTATTGGAAGCAAAACCCTAACCTTGTGTGCAGAGGGGTTCTCCATCTTTGTTTTCATTACTGCTCTTTACATTTCATTTTTCCTTTCAGTGTTTCCACAAGCAGGAACCTACCCTTCTATCCTATAGACAGAAGGGAGACATTCCTACCCTTGTAGCAAGGAGAAATCCCTTCTATAGAACTGGCGACCATGCCAAGTCGATCCCACAGGATCCCTGGTCTAGATTTTTAAAATTTCAAGTTTTTCTTATTTTTATTTTTTCCCTAGTTTTTAAAATTTCATGTCAAATTCAGTTTAGATCTAGTTTATTTCCAATTATTAGTGTTGTCGATGCCTCTACTAGGAAAATTCGAGTCAGTTTGGCCATAGTACAGGTTACTATCTGTCGGATCTGACTCAGGATCAGAAAAACCCCAAATCTGGGGTAGGTTGCACTTATCAGTCCTAAACAGGGGATGAGGGTACACTTAATAGCCTAACAGGAATTCCCATGGTGCAATTAATCCCCCAAAAGGTGTGAATTCACTTAGAAACAAAGACCATGACTGTCTATGAAATCTGTGCGACCCCCTCGCTTGTTTCTGAATTTTTTTTGCGACCCCCTTACCAAATTTGATCAGAATTGTGCAGTCTGTCAATCAGAGGTTCATTTTCAGTTTAATAGGGGTTAAATTTCATTTTAATAGGGACTATCAGTGTGCCTCAATCGCCTCTGTCCAGCATACTAGTTCAATTTCAGTTGCTATTTTAATTTCCTGTAATTGCATCAACAAACAAAGTGTAAATTCAAAGTAAAATTTAATGGCTTAATTAAATGAATGTACCTTAACTAAAATCAACCTAAAACTAACTGTCTTGCTTACCCTTCCTCCTCTACCCAGTCATCACCCTCCATGGTATTCTGGGATACGATGAAGGGAAAGCTTGTATAGACCTAGTCCCTTCATTGAATACTTTTCTAAACCATTAAAATGGGATGACCTGGAAGGTAGAGGGGGTAGAGAAGGAGGGCTTCTCATGGCACAAGCATCCTCCCTATTGACCAACCTTGCATCCGAGAGGTGACCTATGGATCTATGGATGGGCTTAGTCATATTGTGTTGAGAACCCAACACCTTCTCTTGGTTGAAGAGGAATATCATTTCGAGGTAGTCATCTAGTTAGGCCATAAACATTTAGGGTTAAAAACTGTATTTGTTTACAAATTTCTGATTATTCAATGCTTTCATACAAAATGACATGCAATATACCACAATATGATGAATTCATAAACCATTTGTAGATACCAAATACCAGAAAGACACATAAGCAATTACACCATACCAAGTAATCAACCCAACTTAGTTCATGACGCTGAGAGAGCCTTGAAATTTACCAATTTATAGTAAGTTCAGTCTAATCTAAAGTATTTGAGGACATAATTCCCTGACTACTTCAACCATGGGAAGTACTTGGGCTCTACCCAGAAACTCATTGTGAGGAGTACCATGGGAACCCCAAAGTAGCTAGCCACTGAGAGGAATTTCCAAGCGAAATGAGCAACGACCCCTTCCGATTGAGTAGAAAACGTCGGTGAGGAAAAATTCAAGCGCTGTCTTCTAGTATTCTTGGTGTTCGAGTGACCACCTACATCTAATAGGAATCCATTGAAACTGGGGTCCAAACATCATTCCCATCAGTTTGATAAACATGTAACATAATTGATGCCCCACGCTCTTCCTCATGCCTAAGAGGAAAACCACCACTATTTGGGACATTAAATCAACATCGTTGAAACCATTCTCAGTGATCTCCCACACCATAATAGGGCCACACAGCCCCTGATTCAAATGCAAACCCATAATAGTCTAAACCAGGCCTCCATACTGCACCATAAAGCCCCAGGGCTGGTGCAAATCCAGATCCATTTTCCGACATAACCCTAGCAAGTGGACCCATGTCCACACCACAACCTGTCACCAATAAACCTGTAGGTGGCCCAAGCATAGTCATGCAAACTGTCATCAATCAGCTGCTACCACCTTATTGGCAGGAAACACCCTTCAGAGCGTTTTTTAACACAAGTAATTTGAAGATTGATAATTTTCAAGCAATATTGGTTCTTTTTGTCTGGATTTAAAAAAAACTCATCATGGATATCTTAGGAGGGCCCTAAGAATCTTTCATTCTTAAGTCACTCCTGATAGAAACTTACTTGACTAATTGATTCAGATGGGTTGAACATCGGTAATAGAAAAATTTGACTCTTATGATCTTAATTCTTCATTTCTGTCAATCATTAGGAGGAATATAATTACAGAATATTAGTATCTCCAATTTTTCCACTCATCACTCATGTTTGATTAAAATCAAATGAATTTATTAATTATTAATTCAAACTAGTTACTGCATGATGTGATAATTGTTATTGTCTGATTCATATGGAAAATTTGGTAAAGCTTCATCACTTCTGAATTATTTATCTTATCTTAGTTGTCATAAGTTTTAAGGTGAATTTAATGTGATATTCATGAACCCTTCTATATTATATGCTCGTCGCTTATTTCAAATTCATATTTCTGAAATAAGTTGGTATTAGAGTTTGTGATGAAGGTCTAAAGTCACTTTCTAGGTTTTTGACATTGGTTTGGTCACATTATCAAATTATTCTCTGATTAGTTTTGACCTTACCCTAAGATATTTATTATATGCTAAAGTGATCACATTATTATGATTGTATTCGATAAATGAAGGATTAAGGTTTTTGGAAATTATTTAGTCATGTGTTAAAAAAACGATGAGTTAACCTCCATTATCAACACGTTATGAAATTACAATTAATGATAAAGTAATGGTGGAACTAAGGTTTTGGTAGTCGTGTCATTTGACGGTTGATATTTGTCAATCCTTAATCATGAAAACATCACTTGCAATAACTCACCTGTGTGACTCTCCTATGGCTCATTATGTTTTGGTAAGTTGTTTTCGAAACCTCTTGTCTCTGCCAATTCACGTTATGATGAACTTACAGGAAGGTTTTCAGGGTTTTGATAAAATAGGGTATTTCAGAGTATTGCTGGTAATGCCTATACTATTGATAAATCAATTGCATCTTTTAATCTGTGTTTCAAAAACCCTAGAGGTTTGTGTATCTGCTGCCATGGCTCTAGTGTCTAGGTTCGAACTTATTGGTGATGAATATCTATATGCTGCTCCCAAGTGTTGAGAGATCATATTGAGGGCTGGATGGTTGGAGTTCCTTCGGAATTTTTTTGGTTTTAATATGGTATTATCTAAGGCATTCGCAGAGTCATTCGATGGGGTTTGTGCACATGTGGGAGACGTTGAAATTAAGCTATCTGAGAAATTCATTTCTCAAGCTATTTGATTGCCACAAACTGGTGAGAAGTGGTATAAAGGAAAACATATTAAGAATGACTAGTGTAAAGGGTTTCATACCCCTGCTCATCGACAAACCAAATTCAAAGCTGGATTCCCATCCTAGTTATTAATGAAGAAATGGAGGGTTCTTCTGGAGCTAATCATCAGGTATGTAGCTTGTGAAGGTAGGCTGTCTCAAATGCAATTCTATCACCTTCGGCTGTTGTTGATATTTAAGGGGTACCCTTTCAATATGCCCTTTTTCTTTTTAAACAGTTTGCATAAAATGGCATCCACTTATCAGTATAATGTTGGGGATAAATATAGTATTTTATTCCACCATGGGTTAATTAAAATTATTGTGTCCATTCGGTTGTAAGAACTAGGTCAGACCTGGGATTCTTTCCTTGTGTGAAATGGGTTTGGAGTTAACGAGGAATGGACCAAATAGAGGCCTAGGGTTCGACGTAGGTGGGTAAAAAATGAAGAAGTCGAGCTTGAAATCAAGGACTCTGGTTCTCAGGATGATTTGGGGGATGAAGTGTTTCATCCTGAGCAAACCCTAAGTCTTGATGATGTAAAAATTGAGGTGGAAACTAGTATTGAAACTCCTACAAATAATTTTTGAGGTCGAGTAAGGAAACCCTCAATTCCCATAACCCGTCAAGAAAAGAGTTATTCTCATGCATAGGTTGATATGAAGCAAACAGAGGCTGAAGATCATACTAGCCGTGCTATGAGTAATTCGGCTATACGAAGAACTACACGCAGCATGACAACTGCTTTGCTTGCCAGGAGGAATTTGAGTGTTGGGGATATCTCAGTTATTGAGGTGAGTGACTCTTCAGATGTTCGACAACATCCAGCTCCCATAGGCCCCTCTATGCTAGATCTTAAATATGTTTCTATCTCTGCAAACAAGGTGGTTGACAGTCAGCAGGAGAATTGTGAGGGTGACCAAGAAATTGATAGAAAGCCTTACTTAACTGAAGAAACCCGAATAAACTTGAAAATAGAGTTGAAGGACCAAACTGATCCAAATCCTCATGCCCAATTGATTTATTCCCTACAAAAAGATTTAAAAGAAGCATAAGTTATACAAACAATTTCCCTGGAAGAAATTACATCTTTAAACGCTGAATTGATCACTTGGATTGAGAAATGGAATGTGTTAAAAGGAAAAAAGTTGAAATGCAAAGAACTGATTAAAAGTATTTTGTTAAAGAATCAAATATTGAAAAGATAGAATAGGATTAACAGGACCATGGTTGTTAGGTTCAGGGCTAAATTGAATGAAGCTAGGAGAAGTATACCTATTCGATTCTTAGTCGAGTTAGCCTTAAAAACCTGATATTTTGTTTTTCTAGTGACTTCTAAATTTTGTCTTTGTATCTTACATTATGCCTACAGATGATTTTGGATAGATCCTTGAAGGTTAGTGATATTTTGGGTTCATCAGTTTTGGTTTTCAATTCATCGTCTAAATGATTAAATTGAGATATCTACATAATTAAAATTCTGCAGATATCTTGCTCTGCTTAATTGATCATCATTAAATCTTGCTAAACAACTTTTTGTTAATATTTACAGGTGTCAAATAAATTGTTGGGATAAAACTGGATGCTGGTCTATATTCGTGTCTTTTGACTGTACGTGGCTACTTAATGAAGAAGGTTCAGGATTTACAACTGATTTGATGCTCAGTGATTACTTCGTTCCTATTTTTAAGCTTCTGTTGGCATGGATTATCCAATATGGTGTTACTATGATTTGGAGAGTATAACACTGGATTTTCTCCAGTAAGTTAACCTCTTGGCGTATCTTTCTCTCCGGATGATTTTGTAACAACATGAGTATGATTCTGGTCATAGTTTAACCATATTTGGATATGATTGGGATTTTTCCTAAGGAATAGGATTTTTAGTTAGTCAGTTGTAGTCTTTTAATTTACTTTATAAGCAACTCATGAATGGAAGCAAAGGGTTGGAATCCTAGAACTTGTTATGAACAAATATAATGCAACACTTAATATGATTCTGTATATTTGTGTTCCTTTAGAACTATTTCTGAGGATTACTATATTTTACAGACATACTGAAGACATTAGCTAAGTCTATCAGTCATATCATGCTGTCTTAATGTTGTTTTTATTGTGCTGAATTTCCTTTTCATATATATGTATCTTTATATTATATGTGAAAGCACTTTTGTTAATTGATTCCGAACAGAGTACTTAGTGTTGAAGCATGGATGGTTAGGTGTCATGTAGAAAAGTAAGTGAAATTTTTCATGTTTCTTTTCTTCAGTTGATAATGATATGATTTTATACAAAGTATTGACTGTGTGAGTTGAAATTTATTCATTTCAGCGTTAGTACCTGAGTGTATTTTTCATGCTTCAATACTGTGTTAAATTTATTTCAATTATGAGTTTTGTTTCATTTTAAAATTAATTTATAATAAAATGTTATTTTATTGTAAGTTGATTTAGATCTGTCTCTGCTGAGAGTAGGCTTTTCTAACATTGCAGGATCATGGATCAAATTTTTAAATAAAACTTGTTATCATATTATTAATTTCAGCTCCCAGTTTGGGATAGTTATATTGCATCTTAGGTCATTATAAATCAATATTAGGAGCTACTATTGTTTTTCTGTTTTAGCTTAAAGGTATTTACTAGCATTAGTTAGTCATTTTAATTAGATCTTTTGATTTGAGTGAATATTTTATTAAGTAGAATTTACCATCTACACCCCAAGAGACTATCTACCTTGAGAGCATATTTTACAGGAAGTAGGGCCTTTAACCTGTGAAAAACAATTAAACCAAACACATACAAGATTGCAGTAGGTCGAGTATGTGGACTATTTTCCAGTAGTTGGCCACAAAAACCTATAGGCCACATTTCTTGGACAAACAAATGGTGCTAGAAGGAGGGCCTAAGCTGAAAGCTTAATGGCTGATCGATTGCATAGTGCTCCTACCAGTGATCAACCAACTTCCTCCCTCATAATTTTTGGAACATTGTCTACCCCGGTCTCTACATCACAACCTGAAACTGTAAATACTTCGTTCCTAGATACAATTAGAACTATTATTGAAAGGGACCCTAATGTCTCACCAGTTTCCCCTGAAAAGATAAGTCAAACTTTAGAGGAATCATGTAGAATCTTAACCAGAGAATATTCTCGCCAAATAGGGATTCCCTCGATTAACTTAGGATTACCAAGCAGAACTAATTTCCAAACATTGGCAGTGATTGACTCAGCTGCTGATTCGATTGGAGACAAACCTCTTGAATCATAACACTTCCCAACGATTGTTATCTACAGGTGGATTTGATCTACCTCTTTCACCTCCTGGATCACCACCAGATAGTCCTCATGACCATAACAATGAGTCTTCATCGGACTCAGAACCTGATCCAGACATGGGTGACCATAATCAGGATAGCCTTAATGCTGATAGACCATGGTTACGATGTGGTGATGTTGCTGTGCCTGGACTACAACATAACCTACCAAAACACCCTGATAAACGGCTACCTAAGTTTGACCCAGATGATAAGGGCTTAGCTGAAAATCACATTGACAAGTTCATCTTGGTTGTTTAGACTATGAATGTTCAGCATGAGAATGTGGTATGTCGACTATTCCCTTTAAATTTTGAAGGAAAGGATGCAGTTTGGTATTTTTCCCTGACACAAGGATCTAGAACAAGCTAGAGTGATTTTAGTCAAGCATTCCTGAACAAGTTTGGTGAAGATAAAACCCCTACTGTGTTAGCACTAGAATTCGTTAGGATTAAGATGGAGAGAAAAGAAAGGATAAAGGATTTCAATAAGCATTTTCTTACTCTTCTGAATAAGATACTAGTGGCCTCCCAACCTCCAGAAGACATTATAATCAAGAATTATGCTTCAGCCTTACCTAAATACCTGGGTATGTTTGTAAAACAAGCCAGTAAAATCACTCTAGTTGAAACATTTGATGAAGCAATAAAGGTTGAGAAAAATTCATTGACGTTTGAACCAGAAAATAATGGAAAAGATGATGGTTTCCTTTGTAAACGCAACGAAACTACTTCTAGAACTAACACAGACAAAAAAGATGCCCCTGCTTTTGATGTAGAAAAATTACAACAAGCAATTAGGTCTCTTACAAACAAAGTGGTGATATTGAAAAGAAACAATGGGGAGGGTACTTCAAATAGAGGAAATTTCAAGACCCCATACTAGCCGTTTACATCCTCAAATGCTAGGAAAAATACTCCCCCTGACATATCAACTAATGAGGAAGTTTTCAATATTATAAGGGTTGTTTATGCTTTACTTGATTCCTCAACTGATCAAGAGTCAGATAATGATCATGAATCTAATCAACTTGAAACTGAAGAGGAAACTTCTAAATATCCTCTTCCACTTAATTGCCATTTCTGGGATAGTTTAGTCAAAGACAGAGAGTCTAGTGACCATTCTATCTTTGTAAACCAGCACACCCATAACACTAGAAGTAAAGGGCCTATAGATCCACAACCATCATCAGCACCTAAGAACAGTCCTCAAACTTCAAATCAGCATCCTGTCACTCAAGGTATAGACCTACAATATGACATCATAGAATATTTTAAGAAACAGAGGGCTAATATTAGCATGTTTAATCTATTGAAAATTTATCCCATGCCCAGTGGTTCAATACTCTCTAATTTATCAAATCCATCAACCACAAAAACAAAGAATCAACCCTTTGTATATTCAGTGAATAACCTTGATCATACAACTAGGAAAATAGTAGTAGGTTATAACAGTAATGTCAAAACAGCTTGTGATAAATATTCACTCATAGGTAAGAACTCCAAATCTACAACTCCACCTTCTCTGCTAACGTTTGAAATTTTCAACCGGAATGTTCATAACTGTATGATAGATTTTTGGGCTTCATCAAACATGATGCCTTACTCAGTTTGTAAGAAGCTGAATGCCAAGCCCACTCCTTGTGAAATCCAAATCAGCCAACTAGATCGATCCAAGGTAAAAATTATACGAGAATTAAAAGGAGTAATGATTAGGATGGCTACCAATCCACAGATATTCTAGGTTATTGACGTAGTGGTAGTGGACAAACTAGATGTGTATGGGATGTTTTTAAGCTATGACTAGTCTCAAGCCTTAAAATGATATTTTTCCACTGATTGGTCACATTTGGGATTGCCTAAAAATGGGCATCCAAATCAGATCAGAATTGATAGAGAAAGGTACATGAAACACATGGTGACTGAAATAAATGCTCCCAAAGAACCAGTTCTGTTCAGTGATTCTATTTTAGGAAAATACGGGTATGATTTTGATTTAGGGAGTTTTCCTGCACTTAAATCTACATTTACCAATTCTGTAAATAAATCAGTAATTATGCATTGTGATTTTCAGGAAGCTGCTCCTAGTCTGGTAAATAATGTGAATACTATAAATAATGTAAATAGTCTTGTTGATAAGCCTTGGCATCTATATTTTGACAGATCCCGATCCAATGAAGGTGAAGGAGTAGGTTGCATGCTCCTAGACCTTGCAGGAAACAAATTCATGCTATCTTGTAGACTGGAATTTATTTACACAAACAACACGGCTGAAAATGAAGCCCTTATAAAAGGACTCAAGAAGGCAGTAGACTTAAAAGTTAAAGTTTTGATTGCATTTGGTGATTCTGAAATAATTGTTAGACAATTTCATAATTCCATTCACTGTTTATCTAATCACCTGCAAAGTTACCAAAGGGAGGTATGGAATTTGATTTCAGCACTTGATGCTTTTAATATTGAATCCATTCCTCATTTTTAGAATTAGGAAGCTGATTTGTTAGCAAACATAGCTTCATGACTTATTCCCACTGAAATTTTTTCCCCTAATACTTTTTCTATTGAATTATTATTTAGACCGTCCATTCTAGATAATATCACTAACTGGCGGGTCTTTAATGATGATTCACAGATTATTTCTTTCTTAATAGGGGAAGATGCTTTTAAAGAATCAACGATCGATGAAATTACACATGATGAGGATCTACATAATTTTTTGGTAATTCACTCACCTCTTCCCATTGATAAGTATTTCGAACAGGTAAATTCAATCCCTGTGTCAGTTCTTAGGCTTGAAAATTTTTATGATTTGCATGATAAATTCAAGGGAGTGCCTAGTTGCAAGACAAACAGGTCTAACATGCATTATGAAACCATTAATTTGGGCACAGAATCCAATCTTCAAAATATCAACTTAGGATCAGACTGCACTTCAAATGAAAAATTAGCCTTCCTGAAACTATTTAGTGAATTCAAAAATGTGTTTTCATGGTCTTATGACGATCTGAAAACTTTTGACACCCAGATCATACAGCATGTGATCCCCATGAAGCCTTAGTCAAAACCATTCCAACAGAAATTAAGGAAAATGCACCCTACCATAGAACCAACAGTAAAGAGAGAATTGAATAAACTACTTACTGCCTAGATCATATTTCCTGTACACCATACACAATGGGTGGCTAACCTTGTTCCCGTTAGGGAGAAGAATGGAGATATTCATCTATGTGTAGATTTCCAAAACCTAAACCAATCATTAGAAAAGGACAACTACCCTGTTTCGCCCATGGAGCAAATCCTTCAAAAGGTTTCAGATGCTTAGATGCTATCTTTATTAGATGGTTTCTTTGGGTACAACCAAGTTCTTGTTTCCCCTGCATATTAGTTGAAAACCACTTTTAGGACACCCTGGGGAACCTATGTCTACAGGAAGATGCCTTTTGGATTGATAAACGCTGGGGCCACATTCCAAAGGGATATGGACACTGCTTTCAGAGGTCTAATAAACCACTATGTCGTTGTCTATTTGGACAATGTTACTATATTTTCAAAAAATAGGTCTGATCACATCTCACACTTATGAAAAGTGCTTGAACGCTGCAGGAAATTTGGTATTTCCCTGAGCCCCAAAAATTCAATATTTGCAGTAACCAAGGGGATTTTGCTAGGGGTTGTGGTGTCAAAAGAAGGGATCATGATCGATCTAGAGAGAATAGAAGCCATCTCTAAGATTCCTTTTCCTTCTACCAAGAAATCCATGCAATCCTTCTTGGGAAAGATAAATTTCGTAAGGAGATTTATTCCAAGTTTTTCTAAAATTGTTCGTCCACTACAGAATATGATTAAAAAAGATAGTATTTTTTCATGGGGGGATAGAGAAAAGCAGTCATTTATCAGGATTAGAGAAGCCATAGCTGAGGCACCCACACTTATGAGTCCTGACTTTAGGAAAGACTTTATTCTCTATGTGTTTGCATCTGATATATCTTATGCAGCTATTCTTACTCAGAAGAATCAGCAGGAGGATGAAGTACCTATATCCTTCATGAGCTCATGTTTAAAGGGAGCTGAACTAAAATATCATGAAGTCGATAAGCAGGCTTTTGTTGTGTTTAAAGTAGTAAAAAATTTCCTCCCTTATCTCCTTAAGTCAAAATCCAAGGTAATTGTTCCATTTAGTGCTGTAAGAAATTTATTGGTACAAAACGACCTTGGAGAAAAAAGAGCACATTGGATGGCTGCTCTTTAGGAATATGATCTAGATATTAAAACTTCTCAGGTCATATGAGGTTTGAAGCTATGCAGGTTGGCTACTGAATCAGCACATCTCCCTACTGACCAGAATGACATGCCTTTAGATGATGTTTTATTGCAGAATGAAATCTGTTTTATCCCAGATCTTGTTAGCTCATGGTATATTGAAATTCACATCTATTTGGAAAATGGCACTGCCCTAGATCATTTAGATCCAAAAAATAAAATAGCAGTAAGATTAAAATCAACACCCTATCAATTGGTAAATAATGTGCTTTTCAGGAAAAATGCAGATGGAGTTTTGCTTCGTTGTCTAGAGAAGGAAGAATATGATTTAGTTTTAATATGACTGCATGATGGGTCCACTGGTGGCCACTTTGGTGGTGATAATACAACTCATAAAATTCTAAGGGAAGGCTATTTTTGGCCAACTCTATTTAAATATGCTCATGCTTTCGTTACAATGTGCTAGAATTGTCAGACCGCAGCTGGCAGAGTTAAAAAACCAGCTTTTCCTTTGCAACCTGTGATGGTGGATAGGCCTTTTAAACAATGGGGAATTGATATCATTGGACCAATAAATCCATCCTCCTCCCTTCAGTATAAGTATATTACAACTGATACCGATTATTTTACTCAACGGTCTAAAGCTGAACCCCTGTGAGTGGTTAATACGAATAAGGTATTGCATTTCCTTGAAACTAACATGATCACCAGATTTGGAGTGCCTGAAACTCTTGTATTTGATAATTCATCTTATTTTTATTCTGGAGAACTAATTGAATTTGCTCTATAAAAGGGAATTAGGATTAGATATTCAACAAACTACTATCCACAAGGCAATGGCCTTGCTGAATCCACAAATAAGAATTTGCTGAAAATTTTGAAAAGGTCCATAGCTGAAAATCACAGGAACTGGCATACTGTCCTTCATCAGGCTTTGTGGGATGATAGGGTCACCCCAAAATCATCTATTGGTAATTATCCTTTCTTTTTGGTATATGGAGTAGATGCTATTCTTCCTCCAAACCTGTTTTTACCTTCCTTACAGCGTGCACGAGCTGTACAAGAGACTAAATGTTCAACCATCGAAGAAAGAATTAATATACTATTGAAGTTGGAAGAAGAAAGAGAAAATGCCAAGAAACACTTTGCGAAACACCAGCAAATTACTAAGGCATGGTTCAATCATGGCTCATCCTCGAATCAAGAATTGAAAGTAGATGATCTGGTTTTGAGATGGGACAAAGCACATGAGGATAAAGGGGAACATACCAAATTTCAACATCTTTGGTTAGGCCCGTATGTTATAGCAGAAAAACTTGGTCCAAATACCTTCCGTTTAAAGACTTTACAAGGACAGCTTGATACCCTTCCGGTAAATGGGCATTCCCTTAAAAGGTACTTTCAATAATTGCACATCATCGAATCTTTCCATTGTATATTTCCATCTGTGTAGATTTCTGTACATAAGATTGCAGTTTATGTTGATTTCTGGTTGGAATTTTCGATCTTATACTTACTAATTATTTTCGTTATTATCATCATCATAATGCTTATTTGCAATTCTAGGTGATAGATTATGAAAATAATCCAACTCTTTAGATCATTTACTATACATAAGTTTGTGTTCTGCCTCTGTGAATATTTGTTTGTTTGTTTGTTTTTTTTTAAATGCATCTCCTTTATTCGATCACAAGATTCAACATGAATCATTCTGCACGGACTTAGAACCTAATGATTGAAATGCATACTAGACTATAGTCATTGATGATGACAGGGAGTATCAGATCTCTAATAAGTGATTTGTTCCTAGATTTGTGGTAATTTAAGCCTCCACAATTTTGTTGTCAGCAGTCTTTGATTGTTGTCTTTGAGTGTCTTCTTACAGATCAAGTACTTCGGGTAATTTATTTACTGATTTCAATAGATGTCTGCTAAGCTCAAAAACTTGTTGAAGATATCTGGTTATCTCTAATAAATCTTGAGAAGTCTGTGGTTTCCTCCCCCCATTTTTGGGAATACATTTGGTCATTCGACTAGGACAATACTCTTGAAATTAAGTGAACATGAAAAGTATTACCAGAAGATAGGAGGTCTCATCATGAACCGGTCTGTTTATGATCATAAATTCTATTGGAATGACATTGTCAAAATTTGGTTACCAAGCCAATGAAAGTGACTCTTAGTCTAATAACTAAGAGACAGGAAGTCTCATCACGAGCTGGCCTGATCAGTTTCGGGTAGGGTTGGTGAATAAGGCTATCTATTTGGTCACCAAGCTAAGATAGTGTTTCTGATTAATTCTTTTCATGTTTGTCTTTTTGAATGTGATTTGTATATATATTAACAAGAAAAAAAAAGAGAAAAAAAAGGAGTATTGTACTTTTGTGTTTCTTTAATGTGGGGGAAAACCAACTGATGTTCTTGAGGAGCCATATATATACGGGTATTGGTTAACCTATTTTTGACCTTGTGGATCTACATTGGAATTAAGTCATATTGATTTTTCCTGAGTCTAATTAGGATCATAACACTCTGATGACAGTCATAGGGTTGTTATAGAAATATGTTGAGGTCCAGTCACATGTGTTAAATTTCCATATGCTTAGCTAAGACATCAGTATTTAATTTCATTTTCATAACAAAAGCATATAAATATGATCATTAAAAGATAGACAAGCACAACCATACAAAAGTAACACAAATATTTATCCTGGGAAAACCCTAAATGGAAAAACCCAGCAAAAGCTTCCTCAATATAGATGCCCCAAAAAGATAAAAGATAAAACCAACAAGGAGATCAAAGCCTGATCCTCCTCCTTCTCTAGCTACTTCTCTTCTCCACTAATGTACTACACAAGTAAGAGTGTGTGTGTCCCAAATGAGGAGCACTACACCTCTATTTATATTCATCCGTTCACTTAAGTTAACTCATTTGACATGTAGGCTCGAGTTAAATCATGTAGGCTCAAGTTACACATGTAGGCTCAAGTAACCACACTGGGGTGCTAATGACCCACCTTTACAATTAGAGGGGACTACCTCATGACTCTTATTAGTTCTTCTGATTAGGAGCATTGGGGTACAATGTAATACAAGTGGTTCTCTTGATAGGACCATCGGGGACCACAAAAAGATACATATAGAATATTCTTCAAAGTTACAATATTTCAACAACATGTTCAGACTATTTTGAATTTGAATCACTTAGGCAGAGATTCGATATTTGATGGCATCATTTGTGATTATTTGAAGTTTGAATGGTGTTTTCTTACAGAGATAACTGGTTCGGTCCCAGAATGTCGCCAATTGTTGGCAGGCAACACCCTTCAGAAATTTTTTTAACATAACTAATTTGAAGATTGATAATTTTCAAGCAATATTGGTTCTTTTTGTCTGGATTAAAAAAAAAACTCATCATGCATATCTTAGGAGGGCCCTAAGAATCTTTGATTCTTAAGGAAATCCTGACAGAAACTTACTTGACTAATTGATTCAGATGGGTTGAACATTAGTAATACCAAAATTCGACTCTTATGATCTTAATTCTCATTTCTGCCAATCATCAGGAGGAATATAATTACAGAAGATTAGTAGCTCCTATTTTTCCACTCATCACTCATGTTTGATTAAAATCAAATGAATTTATTAATTATTAATTCAAACTAGTTACTGCATGATGTGATAACTCTTATTGTCTGATTCATATGGAAAATTTGGTAAAGCTTCATCACTTCTAAAATATTTATCTTATCTTAGTTGTCATGAGTTTTAAGGTGAATTTAATGTGATCTTCATGAACCCTTCTATATTATATGCTCATTGCTTATTTCAAATTCATATTTCTGAAATAGGTTGGTGTCAGAGTTTGTGATGAAGATCTAAAGTCACTTTCTGGGTTTTTGACATTGGTTTGGCCACATTATCAAATTATTCTCTGATCAGTTTTGACCTTTACCCTAAGATATTGATTATATGCTAAGGTGATCACATTATTATGATTGTATTCGATAAATGAAGGATTAAGGTTTTTGGAAATTATTTAGTCATGTGTTAAAAAACGATGAGTTAACCTCCATTATCAACACGTTATGAAATTGCAATTAATGATGAAGTAATGGTGGAACTAAGGTTTTGGCAGTCGTGTCGTTTGACAGTTGCTATCTATCAATCCTTAATCATGCAAACATCACTTGCAATAACTCGCCTGTGTGACTCTCCTATGGCTCATTATGTTTTGGTAATTTTTTTTCGAAACCTCTTGTCTCTACCAATTCACATTATGATGAACTTACTGGAAGGTTTTCAGGGTTTTGATAAAATAGGGTATTTCATAGTATTGTTGGTAATGCCTATACTATTGATAAATCGATTGCATATTTTAATCTGTGTTTCAAAAACCCTAGAGGTTTCTGTATCTGCTGCCATGGCTCTAGTGTCTAGGTTCGAACTTATTGGTGACGAATATCTATATGCTACTCTAGAGTGTCGAGAGATCGTATCGAGGGTTGGATGGTTAGAGTTCCTTCAGAAATTTTTTGTTTTAATATGGCAGTATCTAAGGCATTCGCAAAGTCATTCGATGGGGTTCATGCACATGTGGAAGATGTTGAAATTAAGCTGTCTGAGAAATTCATTTCTCAAGCTGTTAACTTGCCACAAACTAGTGAGAAGTGGTATAAAGGAAAACATATGAAGAATGACCAGCGGAAAGGGTTTCTTACCCCTGCTCATCGACAAACAAAATTCAAATATGGCTTCCCATCCCGTTTATTAATGAAGAATCGAGGGCTCTTCTGGAGCTAATCATCAGGTATGTAACTTGCAAAGGTAGGTTGTCTCAGACACAACTCTATCACCTTCGGCTGTTGTTGGTATTTAAGGGGTACCCTGTCAATATGCCTTTTTTCTTTTTGAACAGTTTGTATAAAATGGCATCCACTTATCAGTCTAATGCTGGGGATAAAAATAGGAGTTTATTCCAAAATGGGTTAATTAAAATTATTGTGTCTAGTTGGTTGGAAGAACTAGGTCAGATCCAGGATTCTTACCTTGTACGAAATGGGTTTGGGGTTAACGAGGAATGGCCCAAACAGAGGCCTAGGGTTCGACACAGGCGGGTAAAAAATGAAGAATCTGAGCTTGAAATCGAAGACTCTGGTTCTTAGGATGATTTGGGGGATGAAGGGTTTCATCCTGACCAAACCCTAAGTCTTGATTATGTAAAAATTAAGGTGGAAACTAGTATTGAAACTCCTACAAATAATTATTGAGGTCGAGTAAGGAAACCCTCAATTCCCATAACCTGTCAAGACAAGAGTTCTTCTCATGCATAGGTTGATATGAAGCAAACAGAGGCTGAAGATCAAACTAGTCGTGCTATGAGCAATCCGGATATACAAAGAACCACATGCAGTATAAGAGCCGCTTTGCTTTCCAGGAGGAATTTGAGTGTTGGGGATATCTCAGTTATTGAGGTGAGTGACTCTTTAGACGTTTGACCACATCCAGCTCCCATAGGCTCATCTGTGCTAGATCTTAAATACGTTTCTATCTCTGCAAACAAGGTGGTTGACATTCAGCAAGAGAATCGCGAGGGTGACCAAGAAATTGACAGAAAGAATTACTTAACTGAAGAAGCCCGAATAAACTTGAAAATAGAGTCGAAGGACCAAACTGATCCAAATCCTCATGCCTAATTGATTTCTTCCCTGCAAATAGATTTAAAAGAAGCACAAGTTATACAAACAATTGCTTTGGAATAAATTACATCTTTAAAAGCTGAATTGATCACTTGGATTGAGAAATGGGATGTGTTAAGAGGAAAAAAGTTGAAATGCAAAGAATTGATTAAAAGGCTTTTGTTAAGGAATCAAAGATTGAAAAGACAGAATAGGATTAACATGACCATGGCTGTCTGGTTCAGGGCTAAATTGAATGAAGCTAGGAGAAGTGTACCTATTTGATTCTCAGTCGAGTCAGCCTTAGAAACCTGATATTTTTTTTCCAGTGAGTTCTAAATTTTGTCTTTTGTATCTTACATTATGACTATAGAGGATTTTGGATAGATCCTTAAAGGTTAGTGATATTTTGGGTTTGTCAGTTTTGGTTTTCAATTCATGGTCTAAATGATTAAATTGAGATATCTACAGAATTAAAATTCTGTAGATATCTCACTCATGCTTAATTAATCATCATTAAATCTTGCTAAACAACTTTTTGTTAATATTTACAGGTGTTAAAGAAATTGTTGGGATAAAAATGGATGCTGGTCTATATTCATATCTTTTGACTATAAATGGCTACTCAATGAAGAAGGTTCAGGATTTACAACTGATTTGATGCTCAGTGATTACTTCATTCCTATTTTTAAGCTTCTGTTGGCATGGATTATCCAATATGGTGTTACTATGATTTGGAGAGTATAACGCTGGATTTTCTCCAGTAAGTTAACCTCTTCGTGTATCTTTCTCTCTGGATGATTTTGTAACAACATGCCTATGATTCTGGTCACAGTTGAACCATATTTGGATAAGATTGGGATTTTTCCTGAGGAATAGGATTTCTAGTTAGTCAGTTGTAGTCTTTTAATTTCCTTTATAAGAAACTTATAAATGGAAGCAAAGGGTTGGAATCCTGGAACTTGTGATGAACAAATATAATACAACACTTAATATTATTCTGTATATTTGTGTTCCTTTAGAACTATTTCTGAGGATTAATATATTTTACAGACATACTGAAGACATTAGCTCAGTCTATAAATTATATCATGCTATCTTAATGTTGTTTTTCCTGTGTTGAATTTCCTTTTCATATATATGTATCTTTATATTATATGTGAAAGCACTTTTGTTAATGGATTCTGAACAAAGTACTTAGTGTTGAAGCATGGATGGTTAGGTGTCATGTAGAAAAGTAAGTTAACTTTTTCATGTTTCTTTTCTTCAGTTGATAATGATATGATTTTGTACAAAGTACTGACTGTGTGAGTTGAAATTTATTCATTTCAGCGTTAGTACCTGAGTGTATTTTTACTTTGTTAAATTTATTTCGATTATGACTTTTGTTTCATTTTCAAATTAATTTATAATAAAATGTTATTTTATTGTAAGTTGATTTAGATCTGTCTCTGCGGAGAGTAGGCTTTCCTAACATTGCAGGATCATAGATCAAATTTTTAAATAAAACTTGTTATCGTATTATTAATTTCAGCTCCCAGTTTGGAATAGTTATATTGCATCTCAAGTCATTATAGATCAAGATTAGGAGCTACTATTGTTTTTCTGTTTTAGCTTAAAGGTATTTGTTAGAATTAGTTAGTCATTTTAATTAGATCTTTTGATTTGAGTGAAGATTTGATTAAGTAGAATTTACCATCTACACCCCAAGAGACTCTCTACCTTGAGATCATATCTCATAGGCAGCAGGGCCTTTAACCTGTGAAAAATAGTTAAACCAAACACATACAAGATTGAAATAAGTCGAGTATGTAGATGGTTTTTCAGTAGTTGGCCACGAAACCCTATAGGTCACATTTCCTAGCCAACACACCTATAGTGACCAGCCAATATTTCCCACTTGCAACACATGGGGGCAGTGGCCCTTCCACACACATTGCCCCTCCTTCCACACAGTGGGGAAACATACCGTCCACTTACATTGCCCCTACTATAGTACATGGGGGAAATGTCCCCGCCACTCATACTATCACCCCCACAACACTTGGGGGTATTGGCCCATCTACAATGGTGCCACTGGAAGTACCCCCAACTGTGCAGATATATTATGCACCTGCAAACCCCACCACAATCATAGCTCCATCCCACATCAACTTGGGGTCAAACCTACCTTTCATGGCTCATCATAACTTGCCTGATTCGGCATGGTTAAGAAACAACCCCATCCACCACCAATATTTTTGGCCACCCATGCCAACCAAACTGCCATCAGACATTCCCAAGTTTGAAGGCAAGGCAGGGGAATGTCCCCAAAACCATATTATGACATTCCATCTATGGTGCTCATCCAACAGCATCGTAGATGATTCCATCAGGCTGAGGCTATTCCAACGCACCCTTATAGGAACTATGGCCAAATGGTACATTGAGCTACCACAAGCCAAGTACCCTGATTTCAATTCCCTAGCTTTCATGTTCCTACAGTATTTCCAAGTCCCCGTCAGATATGCGAAGGGAGTGGAGATCCTACTATCCTACCATCAGAACACCACTACTCATATAACTGACCATATCCATGAGTGGCGATGATGCCATAGCCTATGTACAATACAACTTGATGACAAGATCTTGTTGGATTGGTTCCTTAAGACTTTGCTCCCACCCATAGAAAAGGACACCGCATCCGTATGTACCCAATCCAAAGAAGAGTCCATACTGAAAGCTCAACAGTTTGACCTCATCTATGCTCAGTATGGATACTTGTATACCATCATCCCAGATGCTCCTCGCATAGGCACCTCTTATGGCGATGCACCGGGGGCATCCCATGCTGCAGATGGCATCATAGGATCGATCTCCCAATAGCCACAACACCAACCGACACCACCTATAGTTCCATCACAACCAAGCAATACTGCTAGTATTGTTTTCCAAAACCAAACTCTGGACTATGCCAAAATGATGTCCCAGTCTGGAGCAACAACTTCCTATGCACAACCTACACCATCGCAGTAGGATCAGGGCATGGCTTGGCCTATACAACCGTATGTGGGGAAAATACCCACATTTGTGGCACCACTGCCCACCTAGATATACTATGCACTGCCAGTGCAAGCAGTTCAATCCCCCGCACCTGCTCCACCCACTCCGTTGGGACAAGTGTTCTCACAACAAAACTGTCCCAACCATCCTACCCCCAATAATCAATAAGGGAAAGCTAGAAATAATTGGCCTTAGCAACAACCCAATAACCAACTGTAGGGAGGCGGTCAACAACCAAACCCTCCCAACAATGCCGCAGCAAACCGACCCGCCCAAAACCACCCACGATAAAATGAACCAAGATGCAATGTCCTGTTGTACACAAACCAACCATGCACACTCTCTGATGTTTATGGGCACTACACACTAATGTTTATGGGCACTACACATTCGAGTGTCCCCTCATGGTTTGCACTAAGTAGGCCATTTAGAACAAAATTCAATAGGCTGCCAATGCTGCAAATCAAGCCCAACCCAACCCAACACCACAAGGACCTCCTCCTATGGTGCTTCAAAGCCCACTACCAGTCCAAGGATTGGTGGCAACCATACCCCCTCCCCAACCAAATCCCAATGCTCTAGGGGCACCTCCCATGGCTGAAATAGGTGTTCACCACCTGCTAGCCATGATGACTGAATAAGTCAACATGCAAATGTTACGGAGAGAAATTCCTATGGCTTGGGGTACCACAACAGACAGCTAGACTCCAGAAATCAATCTTTCCCAATATGCAATAGAAATTAAAAACATCTAACACTAGAGGATTGAACCTCGTACCTTATTCCGGACGGTTGAAATAGATCCCCATTGAGCTTTCCAATCTTCAGCTTGAATTGTTATAGCACGTCCTCAACAACAAGTAAACAATACAAGCATACTATATTTCATGGTGTTAAATATA
>LPNX010905488.1:439561-452496 GCA_001517045.1 Pseudotsuga menziesii | reverse complement strand
TGGTGTCTTCATCACTATTGAGGTTGGGTTCTTGCTTGTGGGGCACACCCATGAAGACATAGATGGAACCTACGGAAGAATGTCTTCCAACTTGAAAAGCAGAGATATATATTTTTTATCTGAGATGATGTATACATATTGCACAATAGAAGAAAAACGGGCATTTCCACCTAAACTTATTGGCAAAGTGTATGACTTCAAAAGTTTTCTTAATGGTTACATCAAGGAGGGGAAAAATGCACTAGTTGGACATATTAATGTCTAGTACTTCCAATTCCTGTACTCAATGATGTTCTCGTTATGAGGTATAAAGAATCCATCAGAGACATTAAGTGGTCGGAACCACAGTGAGTTGTTGAATATAGATGATGAAGGTCGACCTATATTGCCCACATGGAAGCCATCTTTCTTACGTCCCAAAGACAATGATGTTTATTTAAAAGAACTAAAGGAAGGAATAACATCATACATAAAAATGTGGAAAGAGACTATTGGCAATGAGAATTCACCAATTGTTACAGAGGAATGGAATAAAATAATAGATTATTGGAAAAGAGTTCGTGATGCATTAGATGGAATCTATAATGACCATACACCCTTGGATAAAAGTGATTCTTCTTCTGATGATTTTTGGCCCAAGACGAGGAAAAATGTTAACGTTGATGGTAATGCACTCCATGCAATATCAAGTATTATGGATGTGGATTTCGATAATGTGACAGATGAACCGGTATATGTTGGACCCAAGTGCAACAAGCGAAAGCCAACATTCGATTCTAGAAATGATGTAGAGAAAAGTAAGTTGTTTCTTGTTAGATCAGGTAATGAGGATGAAGGAGAAATGATTTGGATGGAAAAATCCACCTCAGATATCTTCCAGGATGATGACAGTGAGACCCTTCATGTAAAGATTGATTGGTGGAAGCCTAGTTTAGGGAAATATTTTAGAACAATATTGGGTAGCAAATCTTGATGACACAGAACTTTGATCTATTCCAATTAATACCATAGTTTGGGCATGGATGCCAAAGAAAGAAGATTGCAGGAAGACCAAGTTAAATAAATGTGGTGTACAAGTTGTACTTGATCTGCTTGAGTGGATTAAGGAGATTAGGTGGACATGATTCATGAATGTAATTTTTCTTTTTGAATGAATTTTAGTATACATGAAGAAACATTTTTCAATGTTTGTAGTATAATAAATACTCTTCAAGCTACTTTTTGAGGAATTTTATATTATTTATTGCATATATGAAAATTTCACTTCAAGTTCAATGTTAATTCACGTGATGATACTTTATGCGAACTAGCTAACACCATTCAAATTTTAACTTTTCAATTTGTCTTTTAGATCAACACAACATGTCAATATATCAAATGTGCATAATTATATTCATTAATGCATGTACAAAACCCTTACCTTATTTATTATTAGCTTTTGCTCACTCTCTTCAATACCACTTTGAGCTTTTCATTTTATTCCCTTGATGATTGGTGGAGTGTCCACTCGAAACGTAGGGATGTTTCAATACACAATTTAATTCCATAAACTCTCTTTGTCATTATGATTAACTGTGGAAATCTTCATCCTCAAGCTGTACTTGATCTGCTTGAGAAAATATAAGGAGATTAGGTGGAGATGATTAATGAATGTAATTTTGCTTTTTGAATGACTAATTAATATACATGAAGAAAAATATGTCAATGTTTGTAGTATATCAATTTTTCTCTTTAAGCTACCTTTTGAGGAATTTTATATTATTTGCTACATATATGAAAATTTTGGCTCAACTTCATGTTAATTCATGTGATGATACTTTAAGCGAATGAACCTAAAAACATCTTATAGACTTGTTTTGTGAGTAAATGTAAGGAACTTGCAATAAGGTTTGAAGTGAGTTTTCCCTATTATTCGTTATTATAGTTGATATAAATTTAATTGTACTACTATGTTGCATTCAAATTCATAACTATATTTTCTCGTGTATACTTTAAAGTGGTGCCAACTTTGTACTAGTATATTAGCTTATACTCAATAAATACAGTACTAACATTTTGAGTGTCCAGGTTTTATCAGTTTGTCATCATTGTGATTGATTTTCTGGATTAAACTGTGTGAACGTTTTTCAGACCAATGTTTTGAGTGGACACTCCACCCATGCTTGTTACAGGAACCATGAAAAAATCATTATGGACTGAAAAGATTTCACATAACTTAATCCATAAAATCAATCATTAAGTAGTAGCATCATGTTAGCTTTAATTCATGTTAGACATTATCATCAAATACATTGCATTATAAAGACAATTTAATCCATGTGAGATTTAATGCTGATCATAATGCACTGCATGGAATATAAGTATTATGGATGGAGATTTTGATAATGTAATAGATGAACTGGTATATGTTGGACCCAAGTGCAACAAGCTAAAGCCAATATTTAATCCTATGATTGAATTTGAGAAAGGAAATATGTTGCTAGTTAGATCACGAGCTGATGATGAAGGAGAGATGATTTGGATGACAAAAACCACCTCATATATCTTCCAGAATGATGAAAGTGAGACTCTTCATGTAAAGGTTGATTGATGGAAGCCTAATTCAGGGAAATACGAGAGAAAATTTTAGAACAATATTGGGTACCAAACCTTTAAATTAAATAGTTTTTAAATGGGCCATTCTAAAATTGTGCCAACCTTCTACTAGTATAGGAACTCAACACCAACAATGTACTAGTTACCATATCAAATTATAATTCAATTTCTTAATCATAGTAATATATACAATATTTATGTCATTACATAAACTTAATCAACTTACCATTTAATACAAACTATAGAAAATATTAATAGAAATTATGTAAGGAATCAAAGTCTAAGAATTTCATCATTTTGAAAGAATCAAAGTCTAAGACTGTCATCATTTTGATCTGTCACAGAGGATTAGAAATGTGTAATCTAGGTGTTAACAAATTCCCTCTCCCCTCATGTTGTAAATGGTGCTAGCTCAATGGAATAGAACCTACATTACAAGTAGGACGATGGTGGTTTGATTCCTCCGTGCCCTAACATAAATTAATAGATGATATACAATCTTAATGATAATATAAATATTGTAAGATGTATATGTTTTCATTATAAATATGCTCTTTTCAATTAAACACATTGTTCAAATGCTTCATAAATAAATAATGAACACTTGCAATAATTAGTTTAGTTGGTTTTTCCCCTTTCCTCTTGTATATGAAAAAAATCAAATTGTATTGCGCTAATGCTATTCTAGTTCATAATTGATTTTGCTTATTAAAACATCTAATATTAATAAATAAGAGAGGCTTTACTAACATCAATATCATTAAATAAATTTATAGGTAAGAAATTTCTCAAGTTAATCTATTATTCATAAAGTAAGCATTCATTAACTTAGTTTCTAATACACTACCACTGCCAACAACAATAATAATAAATTATGTTGCTATTTTAATTCATAGTTTACTTTAATCATTACAAGGATAAAACTTAGACTTTAAAGTCATAGCATATTTTTTCATTTTGATTATAAGTGGTGCCAATTTCCAAAAATAAAACAACATACATAACAAAGACAAAAATAATTACTATGACAATGTTTATAATTGTTGTAGTAACAAATACAATGTTGATATTATGTCATAAAAGAATTTAATCAACTTAACATCTAATACAACCTATAAATAATATTAATATAAATTATGTAGGATTCAAAGGCTATGACTTTCCTCATTTTGAAGGAACTCAATCTAGCAAAAGTTCTAAATTTTAGATCTAACCCATCTAGTTGTAATTGAGATGTAATATTTCCTCTAGTTGTAATTGAGATGTATAATTTCCTTTTGAATAGTTGAATACTAAAGTTTTACTTGAAATAAATAAAAAATATTAATTGAGAAAGTAGTTTATTGGATTAATTATTCCAAATTTAATGGAATAGTTCTTTGAGTTGATTTTTATAGATTTAATAGAATACGTATTTAGAGATTTCCAAAAAAAAACAACGTGGATGAAGTCCTTGTAATAGAATATTTCCAAATTTAATGAAATATGTGTTCATTTATAAACACCACAATGAGACATAACCCTTGACGAAGATTGAATGACACATTATTCACTTGTCACATATTTGGTTGTGTTGGCATATATGAGACACTATAGTGAACCATGGCTAACTTTGATCTGTCGGGTTTGACTTTAGTTTGACTATAGTCAAGCATGGTTGAATTTAGAAAGTCATGTTTGAATTTTGTTAATCGTAGTTGAGTTTGGTAAACCATCATTGACTTTAGTTTGACCATAATTAGCGATGACTGAATTCAGTGAACCAAATGGCCATAGTTCACAATGCAACATGAAATTTTCTAAACATGGAATGTCACATTATTAATCTATCACATCTTGCGCATTGTCACAATGCAACATAACCCTTCACTAATGTTGCAATGTCAGATAACCCTTAAAGAACATCACAATGCATCGTAACTCTTGATAAACATCACAATGCGACATAACCCTTGATGAACGCTGAATGTGACATTATTCATGTGTCACATCTTTGGTCGTGTTGGGATATAACAGACAATGTAGTGAACCATGGTTGACTTTGGTCAACCATGTTTTACTTTAATTTGACCATAGTCAAGCATGGATGAATTTAGTGAGTCATATTTGACTTGGTTAACTATGGTTAGCTTTGGTTAACCATGCTTGGCTTTAGTTACACCATAGTTAGCCATGGTTGACTTTACTAAATCATGTGGCCATAGTTCACAATGTAACATGAAATTTTATGAACATCAAATGGTGCATTATTGATGTGTCACATCTTGGGCATTGCTGCATTGTCGTAATGTCATGCAACCCTTAACCAATGTTAGAATGTGACATAACCTTGAAGAAAACTGTAATGTAGGATAACCATTGATAAACATTACAATGTGACATAACCCTTGCTGAACATCGAATGACATAGTATTCACATGTCACATTTTTAGTTGTGTTGTAATATACGAGACACTCTAGCAAACCATGGATGTTTTTGGTCATCCATGTTTGGCTTTAGTTTGACCATAATTAGCCATGGTTGACTTCAGTGAACCACATGGCCATAGTTCACAATGCAACATGAAATTTTCTAAACATGGGATTCCACGTTATTAATCTATCACATCTTGTGCATTGTTGCAATGCGACATAACCCTTCAGTAATGTCTTAATGTCACATAACACTTAAATAACATCACAATGCGACTTAACTCTTAATAAACATCACAATGTGACATAATCCTTGATGAACATCGAATGTGACATTATTCATGTGTCGAATCTTCGGTTGTGTCGGGATATATTGGACATTGTAGTGAACCATGACTGACTTTGCTTAACCAAGTTTTAATTTAATTTGACCATAGTCAAGCATGGTTGAATTTAGTGAGTCATATTTGACTTGGTTAGCTATAGTTGACTTTGGTTAACCATGCTTGACTTTAGTTAGACCATAGTTAGCCATGGTTGATTTTACTGAATCACGTGGCCATAATTCACAATGTAACATGAAATTATATGAACATCGAATGTTGCATTATTAATGTGTCACATCGTGGGCATTGTCGCAATTCCATGCAACCCTTGACCAATGCCACAATGTGACATAACCCTTGAAGAACACTGATATGTAGGAGAACCATTGATAAACATCACAATGAGACAATCCTTAATGAACGTCAAATGTCACATTATTCATGTGTCACATCTTTGGTCATGTTGGCATATACCACACATTGTAGTGAACTATGGACCAGCATAGATCCAAATCATAGGCTCTATCAAGCGCCTAGAAGGATCAAATCTCTAGAGGTGCAAACCTCTTCTTAGGTATTGCAATCAATGAACTATCAAATTTGGTATGTCCTATGTATAGCCATTGATTTGATTCAAACCAAAAGACACATCTTTTTATTTAAAGTCCACATAGAATATTTTTATTGTTAATATTTAATATTATTTATGGCCAACATATAATATTTTTTATTTTGTTAGGAACGAACATTACAACATTTCCCCATACATGGTTTTAAAACCATATGCAAGGCCCTCCTAAAATATGTACAATAAAACCATGGGTTGTTTAGAAGGCCTTGCACATGGTTTTAAAACCATGGGCAAGGCCAACATTTTTTTGCAGATAATTCATTTTTTTATTTTTTATTATTTTTTAGGTAGGAACATTACAACATCTCCCCCATATTGTGTTTTTTTCCCGACTCACATTTTTTTTTATGAATAATTAATTTTTTACTTTTTTATTGTTTTGTTAGGTAGGAATATTACAACATCTCCCCCATATTAGGTTGTTTTTATGGCCGACATTTATTTTGTCTTATAATTTATTTTTTATTTTTTATTAATAAAAATAATGTTACATAATGTTATGTAATGTTACAAGATCTTCCCCATACTGGGCTGTAGAGCGCCTCTCGGCACAATGACTTTGGTAAACCATGTTTTAGTTTAGTATGACCCCAGTAAACCATGGATAAATTTCGCAAGCCATGCTTGAATTTAAAACCACATGGCCATAGTTCACAATGTAACATGAAATATTTTGAACATCAAATGTCACATTATTAATGTGTCACATCTTGGGCATTGTTGCAATGTGACATAACACTTCACTAATGTCTTAATGTGATATAACCTTTGATGAACATTATGATGCAACATAACCCTTGATAAACATCACAATGCGACATAACCGTTGATGAACGAGGAATGTCACATTATTCATGTGTTACATCTTTTGTTGTGTCGACAATTCCAAGACACTGTAGCGAATCGTGGCTGACTTTGGTCAAACAAGTTTGACATTAGATTGAACATCGTTAACCATGGTTGACTTCAATAAGGCATGTTTGACTTTAGAATCATGTGGCCATAGTTCACAATGAAACATGACATTTTCTAAACATTGAATGTCATATTATTAATGTGTCACATATCAGGAATTGTCGCAATGCACCATAACCTTTTACTAATGTCGCAATATGACATAACCCTTGATGAATGTTGGTATGGAATATAAACCTTGATAAACATCACAATGCGACACAACCTTTGATGAACGCTGAATGTCACATTATTCATGTGTCGCATCTTTGGTTGTGTCAGCATATACCATACACTATACAAAACCATGGCTAACTTTGGTCAACCATGTTGGACTTTAGTTTGACCATAGTCATGCATGATTGACATTAACGATTCATGTTTCTTTATCAATGTAACCCTTGATGAACGTTGAATGTCACATTGTTAATGTGTCACATGTTTGGTTGTACTGTCAGCATATACTAGACATTGTAGTGAAACATGAGTGACTTTGATCAACCATGTTTTACTTTAGTTTGACTATAGTCAAGTATTGATGACTTTAGCGAGTAATATTTGACTTAGTTAAATATGGTTTACTTTGGTTAACCATGCTTCACTTTAGTTAAACCATAGTTATCCATGGTTGACTTTAGTGAATCACATTGCCATAGTTCATAATGTAACATGTAATTTTGTAAACATCAAATGCCGCATTATTAATGTGTCACATATTGGGCATTGTCGTAATGTCGGGCAACATTTGACCAATGTCATAATGTGACATAACCCTTGAAGAACACCACAATGTAGAAAAACCCATGATAAACATCAAAATGTGACATAATCGTTGATGAAAGTCGAATTTCACATTAGTCATGTGTCACATCTTTGGTCATGTTGGAATATACCACAAATTTTAGCAAACCATGGATGACTTTGGTCAACCATGTTTTATTTTAGTATGACCATAGTGAACCATGGTTGAATTTAACAATCCATGCTTGACTTTAGAACCATATCGACATAGTTCACAATGTAACTTAAATTTTTCTAAACATCTAATGTCATATTATTAATGTGTCACATCTTCGACATTATCGCCATGTGACATAACACTTCACTAATGTCGCAGTGTGACATAACCCTTGATGAACGTGTTGATGCAACATAATCTTTAATAAACATCACAATGCGACATAAACCTTGATGAACGTTGAATGTAACATTATTCATGTGTTGCATGTTTTGATTTATGGGTATTTACTGGACAATGTAGTGAATAATGGATGACTTTGGTCAACCATGTATGGCTTTAGTTTGAACATACTCAACCATGGTTGAATTTAGCGTGACATGTTTGACTTTGGAACCATGTGGCCATAGTTCACAATGCAACATGAAATTTTCTAAACATCGAATGTCTTATTATTAATGTGTGAGATCTAGGGTGTTGTTGCAATGCGTGATAACCCTTCACCAATGTTGCAATGTGACATAACCCTTGATGAATGTCACAATGTAACATAACCTTGATAAAAAACACAATGTGTCATAACACGATGAATCTTAAATGTCACATTATTCATGTGTCACGTCTTTGGTTATGTGGGCATATATCACACAATGTAGCGAACCATGGCTCACTTTTGTCAACCATCCTTAAATTTAGTTTGGCCATAGTCAAGCATGCTTGACATTAGCGGGTCATGTTTTCCTTTAGTTAACCATGGTTGAATTTGTTTAACCATGCCTAACTATAATTTGACCATAATTGGCCATGTTTGACTTTAGTCAAACATGTTTACATTTGGTTAACCATAGCTGATAATGGGTTACAAATGATGTTTGAATAAGTTTAATAATATATTACTGTGGTTCATTATGATCTAACCATGGTTGACTTTAATGAACTACCATGGTTGACTTTGGTTACTTATTAAATTTAAATATTATATAATGTTAAAGATACTATTAAAATTTGATATATTTTTTATTTTATTTTTGAATAAGTAACCTAATAATTTTAAACTTATATATATGAAAAACTTATTTTTTCATAAAATTGTAAAAAAATAATTTAATTTATAAATAATATTAAAAACTCATAAATTATAACAATTTTCTTTTATAATAACTCATTTATAAAATATGGAAAATTAAATGGTAAAAAAAATAAAAAAGTAAAAAAATAAAAAACTTTTAATTTAACATTCAAGAAAACAAAACAATATTTTATTTCAAACATACAAACCTGTGAATGAAAAGTGGCATTTCCATTTGATACAAATAAGTATGAGTATTTAATTTTGATGTCCCCGACAAGGGGATATATATGAATCGGTCACGACTATTATTTAGAGTAATTTGTAGTAACTTTAACAAAAACATGTAATTTAGACTAAGGTTGTGTATTATTTTTTTATTTTTTAAAGCTATTTTTGTGCCTATTCATTAGTTAGTGCAGGTGAGGTTTCTCTAGGGTCTTGTGCTAGAGGACCCAGCGGCCTAATGACATCAACATGGGTAGTAGTGTAATCGTGTGTAGGTCGTCCTTGCAGGTGTATAACTAGAGGCCATGGATAGAATTTACATCAACATGGGTAATAGTGTCCAGCAATATCGTATGTAGGTGGTCCTCTGCAGGTGGTATTACTCCCAGTATGTTTAGTATGTTTTTTTATGAGTAAAATACAATGAAACAAACACGTAAATCACATAGAGTGACAGGTGTAAGACTCAGCTATTGTGGCTAGTGAGGAGTTTGAGAATCGAGACTCTAAGCTATTGTGGCTACGGAGTATCTGAATTTAATTAATGCCCAAGTTTGGCTTACATGTAAGGTGGCCTTGGGTTTTGCATGGCAAGACCTGGAAACCAAGTGTTGTAAACATTGTTGATTGCGTTAGTCTCTGTATATTAATATATACACACAAAAAAAACCTATACATTTCATAATTCTATAAAAACCATACAACAAATCCTTCATTATTGTATAAATTACCATATGTGTGATTCCCAACGTCCAGTACGCCTGTAGAATGTCACCCCACGATATTGTGAGCTTCTAAATCGTGGTCCTTGTCTACTTTTCTTGACAGGCTTGTTATTTTCCGCTTGTTTTGTCCGAGTTTCTCAACTCTCTGATTGACGAGAAGTTAGTGGAGTCTAGTGGGATTCTGTCAAAGGATCTCCTCCTGTACATTCCATCGGCATCGACATCAGGACTTAAGAAAGCTCCCCATTATGAAGAGGAAAAAAATGTCATGTAACACATGCGGGATCCTTTTGATGTTTTTCATTTACCTTGGCATATATTTTTCCACGGGAACTCGGATTTCAGGTCTCGACTTTGAGAGAAAACCCAAATATCTTGTGATTTCCTTCACTTGAAGAAGCACCTTGTGTGGAATTTAACAAGAATATATATCGGTCTAATTCAACGTTCTTTCCTTTCGCCATGTTGAGCTCACTACAGGCATGAAAAGGAGACTACGATGAACTTTGTGCTCTAGCATAGCATCAGAATTCGGATGGGAATTAAAGATACCCCATAGACAGTGGAGGAAATGGAGGAATTCAATTTTCAATACGAAGCCGAAAAAATGGTGTACTCCGATTCTAATAGGAAGGTCGCAGATGGTATGCTAGATCTGATGCTTTCCATTGTGCCCACCTGCTTTTGTCCCACTACCAGATATATCGAATATTGCATGCTTGAGGAGAGGCTAGTTCAGGCTATGGGATATCCATGTCTTCCCTACTGGCTCCTCTCCATGGTTACCGACACCGTCAAATTATGCCTCGACACTTTTGTTGGATGGTTTCTCCCTCCGAGGTCGGTGGCCTAGTCAACAGAGAGGATTTCAATGGAGGATGAGGACGAAGAAGAAATGAAGGAATGGGAGAAGGTGCATAAATTGAGATACTCGAAGTATAAGCCAGAGACATATGCGAAGGGTTACTGTATGGATGATTTGGGGTATGCGGAGGTACTACAGTTGGGCACTACATTTGGTGGAGATATTATGTGTCCTTTGTTCTCTTCCTTTTCCAATCACAACAGTAATAGTAACAATTTTATTCTCTTCCTTTTCCAATCACAACAATAACAACAAGAAGAAGCTGGATTGATCACCTGCTTGCCCCTTCTTGATTTTCCATCCTGACCGTTTAAATTGGTCATATGAAAAACTTAATCTCCTTACATTGCTAACTATTGACTTCATCGGGCTCCATAGGAGGAGGTTCGTTTTGCTGATTTTGGTGCCCATGACAAAGTCGTATTTACTAAAAGAGAGATTGGCACCATTGCCATCATGAGACATTACAGATAGATACGACATTGCCTTCTCTGCAACCCAAATAAAAAATTTATATTTAAATTGATAATAGAGGTGAATGTCCTCCATGACGTGGACGTTTCTTCAAGACATTTCTTTAGGTAGTCATGTCTGCCATTATTGTAGCTTGACCGTCCTTTCAGATATGGGGACTTGTTCTTTTATTTCTCCCGACCTCTGTCTTTCGATGCAGTTACTTGCCAGAATACGTGTGCTTGCGTCTTCTTCGTTGTAGGAATTTGAAAGCATTTGAGGATTGAGCTTAGGAGGCCGCCAGAGTCCCATCTTGCTAGGGGTGACTGCAACTAGCTAGGAGCTGTTGGTCTCTGTGGGTGTTCCATCCTTCACATGGATCAATCTCCTTCGACTGTTCACGGTGTGCTCCTGCCACAACCATTCTTTTGTGTCTTTTTTTGGGTGCTCCTACCATTGCTTTCAAAAATATTTGGGGCTATTCATTTCCCCGAACAAAAACTTCCATTTGTTGTTTTTTTATGTCAAATTTTTTTTTCTTTCATTAGAAATTTGTCTGTCTATGTTTTCAGAAGTGTTCCGTTTGTAAACAATCTCTGCAATGGGATGAGTTATTCTGTGTGAAACATTTTGGTTGTAATTTGTTAGTTTTCCATTTTCACTTATTTTTTGGGACCTGGACTATTGGATTGGATTATAGTGCTTCTGAGGTGTGGTTATTTTGTGTCTTGTAATGGTCACTGCAATGTGAAAATAGGTAGTTAAAACTTTATGTGAAAGCTATGATAGATATTTCTGTCTGGTACTAGGCTTGTTTTTAGGTGTTGCTTTTGTATGAGAACCATCTTCCAATAGCCTTGACTATGGTCATTTGCAAAGGGTGTTTGTTGCTTTCATAATGAGCTTCTACTTTTTTGTTTGCCTTCCGATTTTCCTCTGCCAACATGGTATATTATTGGACAAAAGGGTTTTTGAATCCTTTTGCTCTAGTGGTTCTGAAAGGACCAATATTTGATAAAGAGATCATTGTTTATGAAGTTATTCCTTTGATTTCTTTATGTTATGTGAGTGATATTCTTATATGAAGCACCTATTTATAAATATTTTGTTTGCTGTATTGCAGGTTTGGTAGCTGGATTATACTTAGGAATGACATATGGCATGCAAAGGCATGTCGTGTTCATGAACTCAGGAGTGACATATGGCATGCAATAGGCATGTGGTGTTCATGACTGGGTAAGAAAATGATGATCTCTAATCATTAGATATTATTGATTATGATATGACGTTTCTTGAAATGGCTGTTTTTGGTTGTTTTAATTTGTGAAGAAAAATGCACTGGTAGGAGGAGCACTGGGGGAGCCTGACACAACATCCTTAGAAATTATATGAGTTGTATTTCTAACTTTTCCAAGAAAGGAGAGACCTAATCTATCTACAAGACTATGAGCTTGATGTTTGAGAGATTAGATATTAGTAATTAACCCCTAAAAAATAATTACAAACAAATACAGATGCAAACTCTACATATTTCCTTTTCTATTCGATGTGGTTTTTGCATGCACAATGCAATCTGCATTGCTATGTACTATGTGCCTCATTTTAGTTTTATAAAAATGCGTCACCTTGTCCTACGGTAAGTTAGTTAGGATTGCAGTGCAACTGTTGTGTTTTTAGAGAGATGAGTGTAGCGATGTGCAAACGAAGCAAGCAGCCCTC
>LPNX010905488.1:423470-434682 GCA_001517045.1 Pseudotsuga menziesii | reverse complement strand
TAACACTACATTTATATATTTTATAAAGATGTTAATGATTTTTTTTTCCTTATATAAAAAGCAGAGAAATCATATTCAAATTTATATAAATATCAAAAAAGAAGAAAAAGAGCAAGTCAACTTACTTGCTTACTTAATAGTTGAAAACAAAGTTGCACCTTCTCTTGCAATAGTGTGTGGCAATTTCTGGGACATTGCCACCTCGTGGCTCTTGTTTTATTTGTAGTTAATATTTAATTTATTTTTTCAACTTTTAAATGATATCTTAATTTGAAAAAGCAATTTTTAGTTATATAAATATATATAGTCATATCCATTCATTATTAATAATATTTTTCAAATTTATAAAATGCTTATTTATCCTCAATAAATATGTGATAAATCATTTCTTAAACCTTGTAATTATTTTTTAATATTTCTTAATTTATGATAGATAATAGAAAAGAATTTCCAACAACAATATGATATAAAAGAATTGTTAAATAAAAATTTAAAAAATGAAATTAAACTTAAACATAGTAAAATTTTATACCATAATTTTTCAACACAATTTTAATATATTAAGAATGTGATGAACATTAATATCACATTATCAATTTGTTAAAAAATATTTTATTTTTATTTCTTAATTAATAAAACATAGTTAATGATTATAAATGTTCAAATATATATAAACTATTATGAGAAAAAAACTAAGAAAAAAGAATATATATTGTTCAAATATTATGAGAAATAAATTATTGGTAATAAAACTTATAAAGTACGAAGATGTAATTAGAAGTTTGTGAATTCTAATTAGATAGATAAAATGTAATATTTGAAAATTTATTGAAGCATTATTGAAGTATTGGTGTAAATATATTTACCTATTACTTATAAACGAAATATATATGTTTATTTCATAATAGAAATAAATATATTTATTGAAAAGAGATCATTTTAATTAAGTATATTTCATTAAAAATACACTACAACAAAAACTGGATTTAGCGTCTCTTTTTACATCCTTTTTTGCGTCTAGACCATCTTTCAGTGTATTTTTCTTCATTTTTTGGACAAAATGGCGCAATTTCACGGGTTGGTGCTATTTTAGGTGTTTTTTGAGTCATTTTTCTAAATATGGCGCAAATTGTGACGTAATTTTCACTGGGTTTTGCACCTGGTTATGCATCAGGATTTGCATCAGGTTTTGCGACAAGTTTTTTGCCTAGTTTGTACATCTACTCTTGTTGCGCCCCCTTTTATGTCCATGTTTGCCTCAACTTTTACACCCTTGTTTTCATCCACTTTTGCATCGTTTTTTACATCCACTTTTTCATCCACTTCTGCTTCTTTGTTTGCATCCCTTCATGCCCCAAGTTTTGCATCAAAGTTTACATCTTGTTTTGAGTCTAGTTTTATGTATCTCGTTTTGTTTCAGCCATTTTTGCATCCACTTTTGAATCCATTTTTTCATCCACTTTTGCACCCACGTTTTCATCCCTTTTTGCATCCCATTTTGCATCCATGTTTACGTCTTTTTTTGCATCTACTATTGCATCTTCTTTTGCATCCACTTTTGTCGCATCCCAATTCACACCCATATTTGCACTTACTTTTACACCCACTTTTGCTTCAACTTTTACATCCACGTTTGCATCCTTTTTTGCATCCAATTTTACATCAGTTATTGCATCCATTTTTGCATCCACTTTTGCATCGGGTTTTGCGTTGGGTGTTATGACTACTTTTGCATCTACTTTTGCATCTACTTTTGTTGCATCCACTTTCGTATCCAATTTTGTATCCAATTTTACATCCATTGTTGTATCCACTTTTGCGCCAATTTTTTCATCATGTTTTGCTTCCATGATGCATCATTTTTTGCATCCACTTATGCATCACCTTTTGCATCCATTTTTGGTGCACCCCATTATGCACCCACTTTTGCGCCTACTTTTGTTGCATCCTTTTTTGCATCCAGTTTTACACCCAAATGTTGAAGATGAAAATGAGGATAATGATTATGATATTGAGGATGGTTATGATGATGATGATAATGTTGTTGATAATGTTGTTGATAATGAGGAGAATGATGAAAATGATGATGATGATGATGAGGATAATGGCAATGACGACATTGCCGATGATTATGATGGAAATGAAATGAATGGTGATGATGACAATGACAATGATGATGAATACAATGAGAATGATGATGTTGATCATATTAAAAAATAAGTTGTTATTTGTCATGCATAAATTGTGTGTGTCCTCCATGACCTTTTTCCACTAATCACATATTTTGGGTAGATGATATTTCTTATGCCAAAGGTAATGATGAATAACTGAAGAAAATGACAATAATGATGATGATGATGATGTCAAGGACAATGGAGATGATGATGACATGGATGATGATTATGCCAATGATGATGACTATTGTGATAATCATGATGACAATGACAAAGTTGACGATCATCATCATCATCATCAAAAACATCATCACGGTCATTGTCATCTAGTTCATCATCGTCATCATTTAAAGCATATGGGATATGTTTACCATTTAAAGCATGCATAACAAGTGGGATTATTCTAAAACACCCCACCAAAGTACAAAATTCAAATCACAAGGGAAACATAATATTGAAATTGTTCCAATTTTCTTTCTCCCAACAAAACATGCTTCATTTTAGGGAATTATGTTAAAATCCATACATTCATAGTCCATCCATACTATACTTGTAATAAATGTAAATATAATACTTAACCAAATTTATAAAATAGGTAAATATTTTATAAACACCCTTATGATATATAAACTTATTTCACCTTAATAATGGTAAAATATGTAAATATAATAATAATATATAATTAATATAAATATGTTACTATAGTTCATATGTTAAAAGATTTAATATAAATAAATAAATATAGTTCATATGCTATGTGATTTAATATAATTAAATATATACACATATTATTTACTTATACATTACACAATTTAAAATATATATTAAAACCTATGAAGTTTCATAGGGAGACGAAGCAAAACATGAAGGATTTTTCAAATATAGATCTATGTACAACTACCCATTTCCCAAAGGGGCTTTTTCTAAATCAATCTATGGATTCAGGGTTATGAGTATCAATCTGGTATGTCTGGTCCGTCCCCAATTCGGCCATGAGAGGGTTTAATTCGATCATGAGAGGATTTAATATTATTCTGCCCATGAGGACTTCTTAGGGCTCCCAATTGGCAACATGGGTGTCTTGATTCTTGGGCTAAGCCGTTCAAAGCCTGGTTTTTTGGGATGGATCAAAGTAAACTAGGAGCTCTACCACTGTTGATGCCTCTACTGTCTCTATCTTAGATGTTGCTCTCTTAGATACTATATAATATATACCTATGATGGTGGTGCTACTGATTCTAAGTCATCAAAATTTAGATCGCTATCTCACGATTAGATTTTGTATTACTACAGATTGGCATTTACGACTATGTTTTATGAGAGGGGCTCACATAGATGGACTAATTAGGAATATCTAGGATAAGACCCAGCCAAGAGACCCAATATGAGTAGCCATACCTCAAACTCTATGATGGTACATAAATTATGGGGACAAGGGGCCAAATCCATACGATCGTTGGATGCTGAGAACGAACCGGGTGAGCCTGCTCTGTTATAGGGACTAATGGATTGGGCGTGCAACACTACGAAGCTTTGGATTTATAACAAGTGGCTCTCAAACCGCCTATTACTCAAGTACCAGCCATGATAATGCTTTCTGATGGAGCCTCTGGATGACCTCCTAACTTCTAACTTCCACATTATGTTAAAGAAATCAATGCATTTTCCTTTGATAGGACCATTGAAGATGGAGAGAATTTGGAATTGAATCAAAATAACGAATATGGAAAGAATTGAGTATTGAAGCAACTCATGTGGCTTCTTTATAATTTTATGTCAGGTAGCGTGATTTCTAAGAACAAATGCAAAGGATTCTCCATCGTTGTTGTATTTTCCTATTTCTCTGTTACGCCCTGTGTAGAATCTTCTACGACCATATTTTTCTTATAGGCCAAATGCAAATGTTATGGCCTAAGGATATGTCTTTTGACCTTGCCATTGCTCAAGTTACAAAAAATATCCATGGTTAACCAAAATTCATAAAAGAGGCACTATATCTTTTTCACATGCCAATATTCCCTTTATAGGGCTTTGTGGTGGCCTAAGGCCCACACATACTTCACTGAGCCCTAAGGAAAAATGTTTTGGCCCAATAACTCTTTTCACATCAAATCATGACCAAGGGACTGAAAGCCATACTTGGTGTGTCAAACCTCAAAACGATTGACATATCTTACTCATTGGATAAATATTATCTATGTAGCATATAGGGCCTTTGAGGTCATCTAGGGAATCACACATGACCCATGAGCCCCTTACCCTTAGACGTTATATTTTGACTTGACAATATGGCCCAACCAATGATAATTATTCTTGGTCGCACAGAGCTTGAAATGACCATTTCTTGCTTGTAAGACAAATATTTGCCACATAGAGATGACATTATAGACTAGGGCCCATGGAAACACATCAGACATGATGTTATGGTGAAAAAATCCATATAGCAATTGATTTCTTTGCTAATTTTCTTAAATCTATTTTGTTAAATTTCTACCTTTTTCTTTTTTTCTCATTAGTTTTAAAAATAAAAGAAAATACAACTTTAAGAAGAAGAGATGAAAGCCAATTGATCAAGAGGGAGGGGATTCAACTCCCTATTGGTTATACATAAACATGCCAACGAAGAAATTATATATCAATGGGAGGGTGGAGATGTTAAATCTTGAGATATAAATGGCTTAGGTCGATATATGTGGGTTGGGTCGAGATTGAGCGGACCATCAAAATTGTTAAACTCCATCGCAATCTTCGCTTGCAATCAGTGTTCCATTCTTTATTCTATCAATTGTGGCCAGCTGATTCAATCGTGAGCCCATTCCTCCTTTTTCCAAGGAGCCATGAAAATTTTGGGATTGAAATGCACTATATCTGACTTGATTGGGTCTAGGATATTTGTGTATAGATTCCACAATATTTACTAAGTTGTTGTATTTGCAATAAAGGTGTGGAAGTTTTTAAAAACAATTTTAGACCTGGTCATAAGAGTGTCTCTAACAATGTTGATGTCTCATGGGAATCTCAAAGAAGAAAACTAGGTAGTTTCATTACTAGGAATTCATACAAAATGCAATTATGAAATTTACATCACATGGTCATTTATTTAAGCCAACCTGGCTTGCCACCTATCATAATAACCACACATATCTAAAATTTATAAATAAATGATATTTTTTAATATGAAAACTATACAAAAAAATTCTTATTAAATTACCCTTGTAGTTTATTTTATTAAAAGGTGTAAAACAGGATAAAAACGGGTGGAATGTGATGCTCTTAATAATGTGAAAACCAAATAAATACTACCCATCAAATAAAACCAATAAAACTTTATGTTTTATTCATATAAAGTAAATATATTTACATTATATGACCCTTTCCATATCATAGAATATCCCTAGGAGGCATGGCCAACATATCCTCCATCATGAGCCCATTCCTCCATTTTCCAAGGAGCCACGAAAATATGGCCATTGTAAAATATTAATTGACAATTTAACAGGTAACCAATTGTTAGAGGCATTAACACTATTGTGGCTTCTGGGAATTAATGGTGTTATGGAAATTGTGGATGAGGAGGACTAGGAGGGTATAATTCTTGTTCAAGGTATGCCAGACATGAATAATAATAAGGGTTACATTTGTTGTTGCCATCAGGGTTTTATGACATGGCACCTGCTAAAAGATGAGGAGGAAAAACATCTGCCTATAGACAATGGAGGCTCCTACTTCCTGCAAACTCATGGAGGCTCGAAGATATTGTGCTCACCAAGGTCAAGGGATTTCCAGCATGGCCCGCTAAGGTATGCCAGTCTATTTTTCATCCCCATTTGTTTGTCCTTATTTGATGTATCTGATGCATGTTGTTGTTGTTATTTTCATTTTCCACATCAAATTATATACTTCTTGTGCCCTATTTTAATACCCGATTGTCATCCAAGGGTTTGTGTGAGTGTTTACAAATTTTCATACAGTTTCATTTCCACTGCGCCGATTGTAATGGCTATCGGCAATCTTTTTCAATTTGCCAATATGTGCCTATATTTTCTTCTTAATCAGAAACCCTGCACGAGAAATCAAACCCTATATCAGATATTAGTGTTTAAACCCAAGCGATGGATGCAAGTTTTTGTTTTTTAAGGTGGAAATTTCCTTCTGTCTAGCTCCAAGAGGATTACAATTGGCCCGAATTTGTCAGGCCCACAAGCAGCTTGTTTTTACCAATATGATGGCCCTTAAAAATCTGAATCAGTAATTACAACTATTTTTCATTTGGCTAAGTCCATACTCTTATGTCATAATCACCTAGGACTTGCACCTGGAATTTAACCTGATGAGTATATTGATATTCCATTGTTGAAATACAACAAAGTAGAAATGTCAAAAGCATCTGTTAATAGGAAAAAAATAAAATTGCAACTGTTAGATGAGATACACAACTAAATTGAGAAACCATCAAATATCAATTGATGGATCACCTATGACTTCAAAATTCTGGATCATTTTGAAAAGATCTAAAAATGTATCAGTCAATTGACGTCTCACAATCATTTCACTTCAATTTCACTTGACAAATCGGTTCATCCTACATAACTAGCAGTAATCTTGGAAATGTTGAGAACCACCTTTAAAATACCACTCTCTACACTAGTTCTTCGGGAAGATGAGACCATCCATAGAAGCCAATCAACATGATCATGACTTCCTTCACAATGATGACATATAAGGCTGCGGCCTTAATATTCTAAACTAGTAATCACTTATCTCTTGTAGTAAGCGTTCTACAAGGGAAGGGTAGGAAATCATTTTAAAACTAGTATTGGTTGGGGTTATTCTATATCACTACTTTAGAACCACCATATCATCAATTGAGCCCCAACTTTCTATAGTAGTTGGCCTTGGCCTCCCGGGGTAGATAAATGTTGATGCAAGAACATCTTCTTCAATGGAAACTTGGAATGATCTTTTCATTGGTCAACAAAATGAAACATCAATTTAACATTAAACCAAGGTATGAATTTAACTTGGTTATTAATATTATTTATAAACATTTTAATCTAAAAATATATAACCTATTATTTAAATTTATATAAACTTTAGAAAGAGAAACACATTTTTAAAATAATCTATTCATTAATATTATTTATAAACATTTTAATCTAAAAATATATAAACTATTATTTAAATTTATATAAACTCTAGAAAGAGAAACACATTTTTAAAATAATCTATCCATTGATATTATTTATAAACATTTTAATCTAAAAATATATAAACTATTATTTAAATTTATATAAACTCCAAAAGAGAAACACTTTTTTAAAATGATCTTTAATATATTGGATTGACGAAAAATAGCTTAAAAATAAAATAAGATAAAAATCATTAATTTTTATGTCGTTTATATCCATAAATATGATCCACTATTGCTATTTGTTAGAATATAATCCATTAGGGATTATTGTAAATAAATAAAGAAAACTGAATAGTTAGGAAGCTGAAAAGGCTGGGCGGAAGGTGAAACACAACCGTCCTATGAAATGTATAAATAAATGCTTTTAGCTATGTAATGGATTGAATCGGGAGTTATACCTAACAAGTGGTATCAGAGCTTGGCTATTTGCCTGCCATAACTCCTGGCTGCATTGCATGCCTGCCATTCTGCCAGTCCTGGCATTCTGCTTGCCAGTCTGCCAGTTGCATGCGTTTGTCATGCTAGCCTACGTGCCCTCAATTTTACTTTTTTTTCATTACATATGAATTATCGCTCGTGTATACCTAACCCTAATTTTGTAATGGTGTTCCATCTTCTGTTGTCTCTGTGAAAACCTCAGTAGAGACTACCAAAACCTCGACCTTCTGGACACCGCCTTCAGTCTCCATGCCATTGCTCTTATGCTTCCTCAGATCAGCAATCGCCGCATCCCTAAACAACCCAATATCAACAGCATAGTTTGTGGGAAGAGCGAAGAATTTCCCCACCGTCCACTTTTTCTCTGAAGTTGAAAATCTATATGTTGCACCTTTGTCAATACGAAAACCCAAATTGGGCTCCCCACACTAAGTAATTCCAAGACGAGACAGAGCTTGCAAGCTTTGCTGCAGCAGTACTGTGACTCAACGTCACATTAAGCTCAGTTGCTTTGTTCTCTTAACAATTCTGGTGGCATTGATTGAATTTTATTTGCAGTGTATGAGAATAAATTAATTGTAAAATATAATTCTCCTTCACAAAGATTTGTGGAACGTGAAGACAAATCTCAGTATTTTGTGCGTTGTGTCTGATATACTGGGTGCGTTGAAGACTGATATATGATAAATATATTGCATTGAGAAATATTGCTGTGTTGAAATATATGTTGTGGTATTGTTGACTAATATTTGCTGCTTGCTGCTTGATGGTATTGCGTTGGCTTTGAAGACTGATATTGCGTTGGCGTTGAAGAATGATAGACATTGCATTGAAGACTGCGTTGTATTCTATGTGGAGATTGCTTGGTGCAGTGGTGAGGAGAGACTGCTGCCTACGTGGGGAGACTGCTAACTGATATATTAGACTGCTGAAGACTGCGTTGTATGCTGCGTGGAGACTGCCTGGTTCCTGCTGCATGGTGACTGTATGTTGCGTTGTATGCTGCGACTTGAAGACTGCTCTAATACCTATATTTTATGCTGAGACTGCCCATCAAGTTGAATGCATAAAGTTTTGGATTTTGAAATCTGTGAAAAGATGAGATGATTGTTGACTGTTGGTTGTAATATTTTCTCTTTCATTGTATCTTGAAGTTGAGATATTAACATTGTAAATCACCTTGGTAGAGACTGTAGACCTACAAGGTTTTTGTTTTTCTCTATTTATCTTTGTCATATTAAGTTCATTACACTAACAGTTGTAAAAGATGCAATCTATAGCATCTATAGTTGGTGCCACTCTCACCAGAAAAGACACCTATTTAGAATGGTGGAGGAAGATCAAATCTGCCTTCATCTACAATGACCTTTGGGATGGCATTTGTGAAGGCACCACAATAGAGACAGTAGCCGGAAAGACCATAACTAGAGATCCTGAACCTCCATAATCCGAGAAAGAGAAGGCCATTTGGAGAACAAAAGACAAGAAAGCTTTAGCAGTAATCACTGCCACAGTCAGTGAAGAGGTGAACCGGCACATATTGCCTGCAAAATCATGTTTTGAAGCACTAAAAACATTAAAAGAATTGTATGATTCACACTCTGAAATGGAAGTTATTCAACTAATGTTAAAATTATTCAGTCTTGAAGTAAAAGACAATGATCCTATGTTAGTTTCCTCTAAAATCAAAGCTATCATGCACAAGATTCAAGCCTCTGGTATGAAACCAGATCTTCCTCTTGCAGCATTTGTAAAATCTTTGTGTCCTACTCACTCCAACTATCTTGAGTCATTGCAAGCTAGTGACAAGTTCAAATCACTAACATTTGACACCCTGGTAGAAAAGATAGCTGACAGAGAGAAAGCCTTTGGTAAGAAGACAACCGAGCCTACTGGAGAATCACTTTGCTTTGCTCAAAAACAAAAGAACCACACCAAAGACTAATCCAAAGATCATCCCAAAGGAGAAAGCAGCAAGAGAGGCAGAGGAAGAAGAAACTTCAGAGGCAGAGGGGGCAGAAACAACTTCACCAAAAGATCAGATTTGTAGTGCAAGCGTTGTGGAAAGACTGGGCACACATCAGATCAGTGTTGGGCTTCGTGGGTCTCCATCAAAGACAAACAGAACCAAAAGAAAGATGACCAAGATGCTAGTAAATCTTCTGATTCTTGTATTGTTGCACATTGTAATCTTGGAATTAATGAAATGACTTCACTTTCATCTTACAAAGATTGTTGGCTGCTTGATACTGGTGCAACATCACACATGACATTTAGAAAAGACTATTTTGAAGAACTTAATGAAACAATATATGGCATAGTTTACTTTGCAGATAAGTCAAGTCTTAAACCAAAGGGAATGGGCACCATTCGACTGAAGATGCCTGGATTCCCTGATTTCTTGTTGAAGAACGTTCTCTATCTTCCAAAGTTGCAGAGAAGCCTGCTGTCCTTGGTGGAGATTCGACAGCGAGGCCATTCCATCCACATGTTTGATGGAATCTTTGAAATAAGAAAGTCCTCTGACAACCAAGTCATCATGACTAGATACAAAGATGGGAAGCTGCTAAAGCTAAAGGGTTCATCTGCAAGAGTTCAGAACTATGCCTACCTCTCTCAGCATGGAGAAGGTAATTTGTCATCTAGTTCATTGTGGCATGCAAGATTTGGTCATCTAAATTATAATAGTCTTCTTTTGTTGAGAAAGAATGGTGTATTTGGTTTGCCCACCATTCCCAAAGAGAAGAACAAATGTGATGCATGTATATTAGGGAAACATAGTAAGCTGCCATTCCATGAATCTAATTTCAGAGCAAGTAGGAAATTAGAATTAGTACATTCTAATTTATGTGGCCCAATTCCAACTCCTTCAGCAAATGGGAATAATTATTTTATGACATTTGTTGATGACTACTCAAGAATGTGTTGGATTTACTGTTTAAAGACAAAATCAGAAGCATTTCAAACATTCAAAGACTTTCATGCATTGATAGAAAAACAAGCACAATAAAAAATTGGTACACTTCGTACTGATAATGGGAAAGAATACACTTCAAATGCTTTTGAAGATTATCTTCGCCAACATGGAATTGCACATCAGACTACCGTTCCCTACAATCCTCAACAAAACGGTGTAGCAGAAAGAATGAATAGAACCATAATGAATATGGTTCATTCAATGATGTTTTTCAAGAATGTAAAACTAATGTTTTGGGGTGATGGAGTAAAATGTGCAGCATATTTGAGAAATAGAAGTCCCTCAAATGCTCTTGATAACAACACTCCACATGAAATGTGGTTTGGCCATCTCCCTTCAGTCAGGCATCTCAAAGTTTTTGGTTCCACCTGTTATGCCTTGATTCCAAAGGAGCAAAGAAACAAGCTTGGTGCTCAAAGCAGGAGATGCATT
>LPNX010905488.1:374013-420014 GCA_001517045.1 Pseudotsuga menziesii | reverse complement strand
GTTCCACAAATGATCAAATTGCAGACATCTTCACCAAAGCGCTTGGATGAGAAAAGTTTGAAAGATTCAGAAACATGCTCAGACTTATGAACACCCCTTTGGATTAAGAGGGGGATTGTTAGAATATAATCTGTTAGGGATTATTGTAAATAAATAAAGAAAACTGAATAGTTAGGAAGTCAAAAAGGCTAGGCGGAAGGTGAAACACAACCGTCCTATGAAATGTATAAATAAATGCTTTTAGCTATGTAATGGATTGAATCGGGAGTTATACCTAACACTATTGATAAATGATGAACTAAGAGAATATGATAATTTTGAACAAACTCATTTATATATTTGGCTATGTTGTTTCTATTCATAAATATGATCAACTATTGCTATGGATAAATGATGAAGCAAGAGGATATGATAATTTTGGACAAACTCATTTATATATTTGGCTTTCCGGCCTTTATATTTTCCATCTTTTTATTTGGTAATTGGAAACAAACAAGCAATGGAGCTCATTACAATAGAATTCTATCTTTTGCACCAAAATTTTTCCTATTGGAGAGTTTGATAGATTCGTTCATGAGAGCCTTTTATGTTTACCCAGAACATTCTCCAGTCAATGAAAATAATGGATGGCTATTGAAGCGAAAAATGTGAGGGAGGGGAACCAAATTCGCCCAAAAGGAAGATTAAAGGGGGAGAGAAGTGCATTTCTCCATGAATAGTCCGAGAGCAAGCTTCCATGCTCAAAAAATGGGGACCATCCCACTGATTCTACCCTATGTTATACTATATATAGAAACACTCCTTGGATCCCCTACTCCATACCTACAACATATCATAATTGGATACCATCAACATAGTTGGTCAGGTTTAAGAACCCTCCTGTTAGTGTACAGGTGGGTAGGTTTTCCCCTTTACCCCTTCAGTTGAGTTAGGGCCTGCATCATTATGCAACGTGTTAGTGGCGATCTGGAGGATTTGCTGTGAAGAAATATCTGAGCTGGAGTTAGAGGTCAGCTGTGGCAGATGTCTTGGATTATGCAATGTAAAAGGAGGTGGGTAGGTTTTTCTTGATCCTTCCCCTTTACCCCTCCAGCTAAGTTAGCGCCTACATCATTATGCAACACGTTAGTGGCGATCTGGAGGATTTGTCGTGAAGAAATATCTAAGCTGGAGTTAGAGGTCGGCTGTGGCAGATGTCTTGGATTGTGCAATCTCAAAGGAAGGTATGCCTATAGAAAATATTATATTGTTATGTTATTGTGATTTTGCATATGGAGCATACCCCTGCATTGAGAGGAATTGAGGGCTCATGTGGTGCATATGCGCATCCATTCCAGGGATTATTCCATCCTAAGAATGCCTCCATATTATTCAGTGTTTGAATAGGATAGGAATGATGCAATAGGAGACAAATATGAATCAATTCAAGATGCAATTTGAAACACGAATTCACTGAATTAGCTTCATTGTGGAGCTCTGATGGATGCTTGTAATGTGTTTGATGGAATACCTCAATGAGATAACTTTTCATGGAATGTGGTGATCATTTCTTATGCCAAACTTGGGATTGTAGACAAGACCATGAGTTCCAATATCGAGTAGCTGTCCTTTGTGTAATATCATGTGTTATAGAGTTCCTCCAAAGAAAAACCCAACATTTGCATGGAGAACCTATGATCTGGAACTTGACGTTTAGCTCAATATGCATCTCTTGTAGGATGCGACTCAATGATTGAATCGTATTCCAATGGCACAATGTATGAAATAGAATTAACAACACATAATATAGAATAATACTCTATGATATTCCATTTATATATACAGTAACACATATTTCCATCCAATGAGTAGAATTCACATATCTCTAATTTCTACATATTTTACAAATAAAAAATTAGTATTCTACATATTTTGTGAGATTTTAAGAATACGTTATTATATCTATCTAGAGCTAAAATGAACACTCCTTTCAAAAATTTTGAACATGGAGGAAAAGAGAATAAAATTTGTGAACTTGGCCAAATAAACTATACTGAATCTTGAATCCTAATGTAAGTATTTCGTTTATGGTGACTAGTGATTGACTAAAATTTAATACTAATTCTTCAAAGAAACAAGCAGTGAAAATGAAAGCTAGTAAACGACATTTCTTCTGTTGACCAGTCCAGTCTCTCAAGAGTAGAGGTCATCGTCCAAGGGTTAAAATTGATGCCCATATGGACGTATTTGGGTTTTTTCCCGTAAAATACACTTAAATTTGAAATTACCACGTCACCTATGAATTTTATTTAATTTTTCTATCCGCCAAATTGACGGGCAAAGCCAAAACTGACCCGTATCTAAATTTTATTAATATATATAAAGACGTTCAAATTTAGTATTATAAGTTAATATGCGGCAATTCTGCATGCATCATTTCCAGCGCTTGCGAGCTCGGGCTGGGGCTAGCAAGAGTAGATGGACAGTCACTTCCAATTAATCAGCATTGAAGTTCAAGGCTCTAGTCATTGAAAAGAGTGTGAATTGGCTGGAATTTGGAGAGTGTGGAAGGTTTCAACCATAGTACTACATTGCATAAACCATTTCAATTTTCCATCTTACCGATTCGGGCGACTTCCTCGAGTGTTTTATGATTGAGTCGGGTTCCAAACCCCAAGTATTTCAAATGCTGATCGGGGTCTGCTGGAAAGAAGAGAGTTTTAGTGGTTACAGAGACAATGAAATAAACATAATTTCAGTTGTTGCGGAGAGAAACAGAAACAAAATTTCAGTTGTTGCAGAAGGATTTAAAGAAACGAAAATTCATGATTTCCATAGATTTTAAAACCCTATTTTCCTTATGAGCAGCCATGGCTGAAGAGCAATTCATATCGACATGCGATTTATCTTCATCAGCTTTTCCTTTTTCTAGTTCTTCAACTGATTCAACGGCATCCTCAGCTTCCTTGGACGACATCACCGACAGTGACAATTCTTCATGGGGTTTCCTTGGACGACATCACCAACAACGAAAATTCTTCATGGGGTTTCCCGCCTTCACCGATGATGCCTGATGGATGTAATGAAGGCCCTCTCTTCCACATGAAGTCTATAAGAGGTAGCCTCCCTTCTCACAAGTAAGTCTATTAGAAACTATGCATTTACTAAGAAAATCGTTCTATCTTCATTTCGAACGGGGGATGCTGCAATCTTTTATTGGTTTTTACTGATTGTTTGCATGATTTGCAAGAGGGGTTTCTCCAATTTTTTCACCAGAAATTCGCAGTTGTTTAAGTCTCTGGAAGATGTGAAATGCGTAAAAGACCTTGCCAATATGGAGAAGAAGCTTAGGAGTTTCCATTACTACCATTGTTGGGAATCGAGAATAAAGTCATCAGATAATAATCAAAGCACTCGACCACCAATACTCTTGGCAGGCTTATCGGAATCCATGGAAATGGACTGCAAAGCTTCCTTTGGCCGTACCGTAAGATGAGCAAGAGAAGTATCCATTTAAAACTTTAATACCCTATATGGGGTAGCAGAGAAAACACTAATTTATAGATCCAGTGCCCAAGAGCTAGTCCTAAAAACTCTACATAATACTCAAAATGTGCCTCTTTTTATTTATTATGAACTTATCAAACCCTGATTGGTTTCGATTCGGGGATGGATGAAACCCCATCTGATGTAGATTCAGGATGGTTGATGTGGGTTTATGAAGAATCTTGGGTCTGGAGTTCTATTGGGTGGAATATAGCCCTGCTGCATATATAATTTCGAGCAAGCAATCCGGTCTGCAATTGATGATTTTCTACACTGGAATGGTGAACCTATATGACGATATTTCTGCAGATAAGGTATGGGGATTTAAGGATTCTTGAAACTTCAAATGATTATGGGATCGAAGAATACTTTGAACTAATTTAGAATATAATGAAATATGTTTGCTTTTACAGGCCCAAGACATAATGTTAATTGCAAGCAGTGGAAATTATTCCTCTTATCAAAAGACTGAAGTCAAGAAATTATTTAGGTTATCAAAAGACTGAAGTCAAGAACAGATCTGGATCACAGACTGAGTAGAAAAAGTCAGTTCCAACAGTCATGAAGTTAATGAAAGGATCAGGTTTTATCCCAGCCTTCAATTAGCAAGGTTAACACAGGTATGACTAAGGACTGCAATCTTCCTTGGGACATTAATTTGAGTCAATCCAGCCTCCTCGATGCAATTATTTAATATTTAGATCAAGATTTAGAAAGGCTATAATAGCTCAGTGACAAAAACAAACTACTCAAAAACTAGAGCTAGTGTAGAACCCTATGAATAATGGTGTTCATGGTTAAATGTTAAATTTTCATGATGATTCTACTAAGTTCTAGCTCGTGAAGTCGTGAGACCAAGGTGTTTTTTCCCAGCTAAAGGCCTAAACCCTATTCAACAAATTGCAAGCTAGATTCTACCTCTGGAAATGCATAGTTATTCCTACATATTTAAGGTTAAATTTTATATGCCAAAGATTTAAGAATTTGTTTTTTGAACAAATCTCAGCTAGATTCTAGTAAAATCATAGGAATGGGATAAATTCATTTTTTTTATTTTTTATTTTTTTTGTTAATTTTTTGAAATTTTAAGATTTAAATAGGTAATCTATAATTAAAAACCATTGAGCCACAAACTTCATAATGGATTCACTTCCTTTTCTTGTATTCGATTTATCATATACCACTGAGCACTTCATGGAGTGGAAGAAACAAAAGGTTCTTTACAGGTCGGTTGGGTTCTGTTGAAATCTGTTTAAAAATATCCATAGCATAGGTTCTCATTTCAAATTATTAAAGTATTATAGAAATATATGTAAGATTATATGAGCAATGTTTACATGGATTTATTTTTTGAATTGCAGATCCATTTTGGTTGCTTAGGAATAAGTTTGAATACAAGGGTAAATTTTTTTGGCTGCTTAGGAATAAGTTTGAATACAAGGGTAAATCTTTTTTTATCAAAAGTTAGTTTTAAAAAGAAAACCGTCAAAAAAAATTTAAGTGATGGATAAGAATGCCTGTTAAATTTAACCCCTGATCGTCCTCCTCTGCGGTAGTTTTTGGAGTGTTAGTTGTAGCTGGTCGATCTGGAAAGTGGAACTCTGAACCAAAACCTCGAGACTGTTTTAGGGTTTGAGCAAATGCTTGATACTTACGTATGTCAGCATCACTAACACTCCCCCTGGAAAATTTCATTGCTTCCTCAAAATGAGCTGTCTTTATTTCTGCAACTAGGGTATCATCTTCAATATCCATATCCATGGCTTCAGGGTGTTCCTTTGTTTTATTTTCTACTTCAATCTCCTTTTCATTGTGCTCTCTGATGTCATACTTGCAAGCACGCTGACATATTGCATTAACATTAGCTCCACTGAATCCTTGTGTAGTGACCAAGAGCTGCAATATCAACCTCCCTAGCAAGAGGTGACTTTCTCAAGAATGCCTTAAAAATATGAAGTCTAGAAGCTTCATCAGCTAATGGAATATATATTAGCTGAACAAGGCAACCAGGTCGTAATAAATCAAGATTGATAATATCAAATCAATTTGTAGCCCCAATAATGAAGACGGTTTTCTTTGCATTCATGCCATCCATCTCAGTCAGTAATTGATTCAAAACTCTGTCTGCTGCACCCCCAGCATCACCCACACTACTACCATGCTGCATGGACATGGACACCCAATCTTAAAAGTCACTCAACCCTGCCTGCATTTCTACAACCACTTTGGCTATGCAAACTTGTATAAATAATAACAATGTTACTGGCCTGAGTACTATGCAAACTTGTATAAAAAAACAAATAATAACAATATTACTTTTACTTGCCTGAGTAGCAATTGAGTCGAGCTCATCAAAGAAAAGGACACAAGGTGCTGCTTGTCGAGCCTTATAAAAATATCATGCACATTGGCTTCACTTTCTCCGAACCACAATGTGAGGAGCTCTGGCCCTTTCACACTAATAAAGTTGGCCTGGCACTCATTGGCAATGGCCTTAGCAAGTAACATCTTACCACAACTAGGAGGTCCATAAAAGAGTACACCTTTTGAGGGAGCCATGCCAAACTTCTCGAATTTCTCTGGATGTTCCACAGGATATTGAACAGTCTGCAAATAGAAATATGTCAAAGGAAATAAACATTTATAATCAATCATAATTCAAAGAACAATTCCAAGGGTTACCATCCACCCAAGGCATCATCACAGGTTAGGGATAAAAATGAATATATATATATATTCAGGCCCTTGAAGATATTAACAAATAGCTGAGGAATATATATTAATTTTAATACCTTCTGAAGCTCTGCCTTGACATTTTCCAGACCCCCAATGTCCTCCCAAGAAACATTTGGCACCTCCACAACCTGAAAAATGAAATGTTTAACTTCAGTGGAGGTTTAAAATAAAAGAAATTGAAACAAAACAACAAAACTCACTCAGGCTCAGGCTCTCTCTCCATATAACTAACTACTCAGTACTCATAGTCTCATGGAGGACAGACGGGTTGCTACTGCCCAAAGCAGCTTTAAAGTGCTCATTTGTAATGGCCATAGAATTCAGAATTTCAGCATCGATTGTTTCATCATCCAAATAAATTACATCCATTTTTTTTGTGATACACTGCAGTGCAACCTCAGTGCAAAGAGATGCAAGGTCTACTCCAATGTGTCCATGTGTATTCTTGGCAATATGTTCAAGATCAACCTATAAATAGCATGGAAATAACAGTGATGTTATGTGGATGAAGAGAGCAGAGCATATAATAATATAAAGAAGTAATATGTTAGGATTCATGCAGAGTAGAGCATATAAGAGAAAGAAGTAATATGTTAGGATTCATGCAGAGCAAAGCATATAATAAGAGAAAGAAGTAATATGTTAGGATTCATGTAGAGCAGAGCTTAGAAGTATTACTTCTTCATCAAGCTTCATATTCTTTGTGTGAATGTGAAGAACCTCCAATCGACCAACTTCATCTGGAACCCCAATTTCAATTTCACGATCAAACCTACCAAATCTTCTGAGCACTGGATCAATACTATTGGGCTTATTTGTTGCTCCCATCACAATCACGTGAGCTCTAACTTTGAGGCCATCCATCAATGTCAAGAGTTGAGATACAATGCGTTTCTCTACTTCACCGTTTGTTTTCTCCCTCTTTGGAGATATGGAGTCAATCTCATCGATGAAAATGATGGAGGGAGCATTTTTCTCTACTTCTTGAAAAGCCTTTCTGAGGTTTCTTTCACTCTCTCCAGCAAGTTTTGTTATAATTTCAGGACTATTAATTAAGAAAAAGAAACATCCAGTCTCATTTACCACTACCCTACCAATCAAGGTTTTTCCTGAACCAGGAGGACCATAAAGCAAAACACCCTTAGTTGGCTTCACACCAATAGCTTTGAAAAGATGGGGATGTCGAAGGGGTAGTTCAACTAGTTCCCTGATTTGTGCCATTTGTTTTCTGACACCACCAATATCATTGTAACCAACTTCATTCAATTTCTCTTCATCTTCTCGTTTTATTGGATCTCCTTCACAAAATATTTCAGTGTCCGGAGAAACAATACAATATTCACCAGGATCTGTCCTGATGATTTTAAATTCCACACTATGCATCCCATGCACAAGAAATAGGTCTCCTTTTCTCACAGGGCGATAGGCTTTCAGGTAGTAAGCTGTATGAATATAAAACACAGACAAATTAAAAAAAACTAGTATACTAGGCAGTGGCACCTGGGCACATATAGAAAAAATAAACTAGTAGTAGTAGTAGGCACTAGGCACTCACGTTTCAAGTAGGCATCAAACAGGTCACCTGTAAGACCCTCAATAGTGTCATCTATAGGAAGAATATGGACACGCTTCCCATACTTGAACTCTGGGCACTGATGAACAGACACCACATCTCCCAATCTTACTCTCACATTTGATCTAACAACTCTGTTCATTCTAATTGCATGCTATGCACAGCTAACATCGCCCACAACTACGCAAACTGTATATTTTCTCTTTTTACCCTGCACTTGTGATATCAATTGTGTACTTAAGCAAATGGAGAGAATTCAAACTAAAACTAAAACACATAAGGGATTGCAATGCCATTATTGCAGGCTGCGTGGAAATAAATCAAAATTATAGAGCAATAAGGAACCTTAACAAGGACTATATCGCCCCTGAATAGCTGCAACGTTTCCATTGTTTGAAGATTATGGACCACCATAGAATTGTCATCGTTAATGGCTTCATCCACAACTAGGCGATTATGAGCCTTCTTACGCTCAAGTATTGCAGTGCTAAAGTCCCTCTTTGTTACCTTGCTGCTGCTGCTGCAGGAATTGGAATTTGGAAGGAAAATGAATTGATCAAATTAACAACCAACCAACAACAGATTGTCAACAAACAAACAAACAATATGTATTGATTGAAGCAGCAATATATTAACGGAATATCAGCCTTGCCACAGTGTTAATGCCATATTTTTCCACGCTTATAAATTCTATTCTATTCTATTCCAGAATCTCTTAGGTTAGATACCCCTGCTCTTCCAGTTCATCTGACCAAACATTTATCATGGGTTTCTTTCCTACAACCTTGAATAGGAGAGATTGCATTAGCGGAGGTTGATCACCTCCTAGGCGAGCCATCTCCCTTGTTAGTGTTGGTGTTTTTCTTCAACTCTGTACAAACTTGCACATAATGACACTATTGAGTTGTATCTCTGTTCCATGCTCTGAGCCTGTTGACTTCAGGTCTTTTTACAACATAGGCTAGTTTTTTTCTTGTCATGTTTTTTTTAGGAATGGCCTTTATGCACCCATTTTGTATCTCACACTTTTGTATCTAGTAGTCCCATTGACCTCTTTTATGCCCATTTGTTGGAAATTAATAAAATTATCATTTCTTATCTTATCTTCAGGTTGTGAACTAATTTATTTTTTGTTACTGTTCGAGCTTGTGTTGGTTCCTGTATAATGGATATATTAAAAAGCCAAAGGCTAGAGATGCATGTCGGATATTGAAATCAAATTCAATGAAAAAGTGCAAGTTTATTGGACATTATAGAAATTGGAAACCAAGTTTGGCTAAGTGGGAAAATATGACATGCTATTTGTTCTCTTACGACTGAGATTTCTTCTGTTGATAACCCAATAGACTGGTTTTTTTAAATCAATGACATTTGGTATTGTTTTTTAAAATACAAGGTTTCAAGGTGAATTTGTTTTCCAGTAGGAAAAAACTTTATTTGATTTGTAGCAGTGTTATGTTAGTAAGGTTTGACACGCATGGGACGTCTACTGCTTATAAACTGTTTTAAACCTCTATTTCCCTTTTATTACCAAATGACACACTTTCCTTTAAGAATCAACTATTGTTATTTCTATTTCAATTTTGGAAATGCCATTAGGCACTTTTTGAATGTATGTACTTGGTTTAAGACTTGAGTGCTATTAATGTGAATAATAAAGTTTTTACTAATTTTCTAATCATTTTATGATTGTTTAATTTTGAATGAGAATTTTGAATGTGAAATTGTTAATTGATGAATTGTTGACTGGAAAATGTTTGAAAATTGGTTATGGAGTGGAAGTTTGAACTTTGAATGATGAATTTCATCTGAAATTGAATATGAATTATTGCTGATTTACGGAAATTTCAATGATGTTTTTAATTTTTAATTTTTTTAAATATATAAAGTTTTATAGGTATACCTTCATCCTCTGTATAAAAAAGTGTTGTACCCACATTCATACCTGTACCCATGTGCTCTGGCAACCTAGGACTCAACAAAAGCTTAATTAAAACACAAATGAAATAAATACAAAAGATTTCAATGATGTTTTTAATTTTTAATTTGTTTTAGGTATATAAAGTTTTATTGGTATACCTTCATCCTCTGTATCAAAAAGTACTGTACCCACATTCATACCTGTACCCATGTGCTATGGAAACCTAGGACTCAACAAAAGCTCAATTAATATTATTAGTTGGGTCATATGTGGACATTGATGAATTTCTCTATATTATCTCTTCTGAAAAAGCTTCACCAGATGTTGTCATTTGGGATTTTAAATGAGCTGGCTTCAACTAAGTCTATCCAATCCCAAAAATGCTCTAGGATAGAATGCTCGCTAAAATCCTTCAAGACACAAGTTCTCACTAAAAAGATTGCTCGACTCTCGCAGTATATGAGTGAAGAAAGAACTGGCATATGTTTTTTCTTGTTTCTATGTTTTTTTTGTTTCTTTAATTTATTTTAAAAAGATCGTTCTTTTGAAAACATGCCTTGGGCATCTAAGTTATTGAGAAGTGTCTGTCAGACAAAATGGTTTGCTGTTGATTGGTTTTTTTTTTGTTGAGAAATATGTTTCTTGATAAACCTGATTGTGAGTACAGAAAAAACGCCTGGAAATGGCCAGAGAAAAGTCAATCCATTTTTGAGATGATAGGAAACAGATCGATGGCCAATTTGGTAAACATAGATTGAGACTACATTGTTCTTTTAAGTCTAAATTTCTTGATCTCTTTTTGTTGGAAGTGTGAGGAACTAAGGTCTGACATGAAAATGACAGGATGTTATTTACCAGTTTAAGGCATGAGAATTACTCTTTATTTACCTTAATAGCGCTGTCATGTCTTCCTTTCAAAACCTTTGGATATATTGGTTGTATCATGGCATGCAATTTAACCAATAAATACGTGAAAACATTGAAGAGATTTTCAGTTCATACTGAATAATGATGTAATTTACAAGAGGCACCATAGTTGCACTGTCCCATTCTCAAATAGTTTCTGGATCCATTTTCATTCTATACACAGTAAATAATAGTAGAGGAAAGATTACATGACCAAATTATACTTTTTATAGATTCCATCATATTATGTAATCAAACTTACATATATCACGATTGAACATGGCAGGAAGCTGTGGATTCAAGAAAACCAGTTTTAACCAAGTGAGTATTGTTTTGAAACAATATTAATATATTATGTAGGGATATATTTCCCATACCATTCATTATGTAACACATATTGCATTTTCCGTCAAATCTATGTGGAGTATATACATTATAACTTGTGTTAAGGGTGAAAGGATAACTGCAATATCAAAAGGCAACATTGTATTATTACAATGTAAATGATAAATCTTCTTCTAGAAATTCCTCCATTTAATGAGATAGTGTTTAATTGTTCTGGAGTCAAGTTTTTATATCTCAAAGTTAGGATATCCTCTGCACAATATATTCGCTAATTTTGGGATAAAACTACCTACAAGTCAAATGGGAAAATAATCAATACGTGCTCAATATCACTTTGAGGAGAGTTGGTCTTTGAATTTAGAAATGAGAACTATTGGTATTAAAGTGTCCACCTCTAACAATGGTTATCACAAACAGCTTCAACAAGATTCAAGAGAGATGGATAAGATATTTTTCTTGCAATAAGCTATAGATTCAAAAGAGATGGACACGATATTTTCCTTGCAATAGGCTCTTTGTAACTTATTGTAAAATAATCACCTTTATTAAAGCAACAATGTTTTTCCTTTTCTTTCTTACATTTGTAGATCACACATGAAGTTGGAGCCACCATATATCTACCATTTTAGAAAGAATAAAAAGGTTAATTATTGAAGAGCAGGGTCGAAGGGGAAGACAATGAAGAGAGGAGATCCAAACATTGATGCAGAAGAGTGAAACTGGAGTTCAATTAGAGTTGTAGGATGTATTGTTCCTGGCTCATTCAGTGAGAAGGGAAGCTAGGGATACCATCAAGAATAGGCACAAACTTCCACAATATGTATGGAATCATTTGGAAATATGAAAGAACATAGTAAAGATAGGGTTTCCCTGCTTGGAATCTCTAAGAATCAACAAGTTGTCATGGAGGATGGAAACAAGCAATAGGAACAACTATAGCATCAATGCAACCAAATGAGTTTAGAGAAGCTTATAGAGAGGTATAAAATAAGATAGATAATTTTGTAGTGTTTGAAAAATGACCACAAAAGTAGGCCAACACGTCTAAAAAGTATATCCAAAAACTAAAAGTTAAAGTACAACATGGGATTGCAAAAGCATCTCATAGAACAATGCCAAAATAAGGAGATTTAATGTCCTAACTAACAGGTAATCAACTAGCTAATAAAGCTAATAAAGAAGCATAATAAGTAAAGTGTGGGTACACAAAAAGATGACGTGAAATAACTAAAGTGTTGAAAGTAGAAGGAACTCAATGCTAAACAAGATGAGATGATGTCAAGCAGTGCCTGATCTGGTTGCTAGTGATGAGTATGGGGGCCGAGGGATGATATCCCATCAAAGGTACCAATCATTGTGAAATTTCCAATGCACTGGAATATGAAGTCCTCTATGGTGTGGCCATGAAGAGTCAGTCTGGCTATACAATCTTGGTCAAAGAGCATAAGAGGGAGCCTTTATCTCCTAAGTTATAACATCCAAGCTTGTGGAGAAGAAAGTCTAGATGGAATCCCGAATACACTAAATGTAGGTTGTCTTCCCTAGGGCCATCTAGAGTTGAGCCATCCACTAGAATTTCAGCGTGACATTGTCAAGTTGGTGAAGCGCATTTCTTAGCCCAACAAGAACAATGTCCATTTTGCCTCGATTAAGTTGTAGTTGATAGTGTGTTATACTGGCTTAGAAAATTTTGTTAGTAGGATGCCATGGATGGTGGTGTCAACACCTTTTTAGGAAACCTGTGTGTTGGCTACCATTGTAATTTCCTCTAATGATATATTAGTGTGATTTTCTGTTCGAGATTTGCTTGCTGTCCATAATTTCCAAATTGCAGATTTATTAAGCTCAGTTACTTTGTACCATACAGTATTTGCACTCCTCAATGTTTTAATATAGAGTTCAAGTACATGCAGAATCTGAAGTGTTGATAGATGCAAACACATGTTTATGTTTTAGGACCTGTAGGTTATTCTTTGAGTACAGATCTGTACTGTGATGTAACCAACGTATATCCATCTTTGAATTACCTTGTACCATGCAATATTTGCACTCCTCAATGTTTTAATACAGAGTTCAAGTACATGCAGAATCTGAAGTGTTGATAGATGTGAACACGTATTTCTGTTTAAGGACCTGTAGGTTATTCTTTGAGTGCATGTATGTAATGTGATGTAACCGGTGTATATCCATCTTAAGCCCAGATCTTCAACCACTTAGAGGGATTAAATTTCGTTAGGTGTAATTTTTTTATCATTTAATATGAAGGAACTAATACATGACATGGGATTAAATAATAATAAAATTATACCTCAAGAAGTATGATCTCTCTTGGTGCTCGAGAGATCTGGGTTTATGACTTTAAGATCCTTGATAAGCAGAAGGCAAGTTGATCTAGATGGAACACACAATTGATTCAACTTATAAAGAAAACCATCTTGATCTTTGTAGTCTAGGAAAGGGCTTTGATTGACCACAGTGGGTTGTTGGATGGATTCCATGACCAGACCAAAGTAAAGGTCTATATAATATTGGGATTTCCAATCCTCATAGGCTGAACATTTGATATCTAAAATGGAATGGACCTTGGATAAGGGTCCATTGAGAAGATTAGGTACTTTATTGGAATATTGGAAGGCATCTAATTAGTGACAAGTGGTTTCTACACTGACGATGTTTTTATATTTGTGGTCTATTATGGGACAAAATAATTAACTAATTCTCTCTCTCTTTCTTGGGGATAATAGTAGTCTCCTTACAAATGCTAAACCTAGCCTTCCCACTTTATTTTTTTTTCCTTTAAGGAATGTTAAAACACCATTTCAAACTGGTTGTTCATTATGAACATTTTAATTGGTCATGCATACATGTCTAGATTCTAGAGGGTCAGAGGTCCTGCACAACATATCAATAACAATCTGACTCCAGCGTTGTAAACAGTTAGGAAATGTTCCAGAAAAAAAATGTACTAGCTTGTTTAAGAAAGGAGGTTAAGATTCAGAATGCTGCATTAAAATGCTGAAATGTACACTGAAATAACCAAAGACAACAATTTATACAATATATTTATGAAGATCAAATGTACCATCTAGAAACAACATTAACTAAAAACAATTTTGAGTCCATGTATCTTGTTATGTGCACTTAAATATTTTCAATCCAGATTCTGTTTAATAACCTTATTTTTGTTGTAAAAGAGAACATCTACGTATTTAGTTTTCAAAGAGAGTATCTGAACTTCTGAATAAATTCTTCAAGAGTTTGTCAAAATAGGATGCTTAATCAAGTGCACTAACATGATGACACTATATTTTTCAAGCTGTGGTCAATTTATTTCATTCACCGAGATTTGTTTTTAATATAATCGAAAGTTCACCTGTGCAAATGAAATTATTTCATTCATCACAATCAGGGTTTTACTCTTGTCCATGTAAATCTAGAGGTCTCACCAAAACTGAACAGCCTATTCCTAGGATGATGAAAATTGAAACAACAACTAGACTTCAGGTGAGGCTTAAAGAATATTGAGGTAGGAATCTTCTTTTAATAACCATTCATGAGTGCTTCTCTTACCATCCCATTGTTGAACAAAATCACATAATCAACAAATAGAAACATTTATGTAGCAACATAGAATCCTCAATTGGATTCTACAACTATTTCTCAAGTTTAGGTTATTAGGTATGCATCAATACATTATCTTGTTCTCTAAGACCCTTTTACGAACCACTTTAATAGATTGTGTGATTGTTTAGGATATTTTGTTGCCTGATCACGGTATATTTTTGTGCTTATTAATGTGTTTGGAAAACTAAATTGGATTTTAAGCATCACTGTCTTTGGATATTATTGTCTTTTATTAGAATTCAAATGATGAAATCTGTGTTAATATTGCTCCTCTTCCCGATTCTTAAAGGGTGCTAGCTCAATGGAAGAGCACCTGCCTTACAAGCAGGAGGTTGGTGGTTCGATTCCTCCATGCCCTAATGATATTGCAGTGTATTTCTAAAGGTAAAAAATGTAGTAGTGCAAGATGGATGCAATATTAGATGCAACACTAAATGCAAAACAAGATGTAAAAGTGGACGTCACACCAAACACACAAGTGGATGCAAAAGTGGACATTATGTCAGACACAAATGTAGACACAAAAATGGATGTCATAGTAAAAGCAAAATTGGATGCAAAAGAAGACTCAACACTACACACAATTAATGACTCAAAACTAGATGCAATACTAGGCCCAAAACTAGATGCAAAAGTGGACGCCTAACTAGACATTAAATTGGACATTAAATTGAGCACAAAATATGGTGTATCAATGGACAAAAAAACAGGCGTAACACCAGGTTCAAAAGTGGAAGCAACACTTGACGCAAACAAAAACCTAAAACGAGACACAATATTGGATGCAAGATGGGACGAAACATTGGATGTAAAACTAGACGTAATATTGAATGCAATATGGAATGCAACATTGTACACAAAACTGGATGCAATATTAGATACAAACATGGGCGCAAAACTAAGCACAACACTACTCACAACACCGGGTGCAATATTGGGCTCAAACATAGATGCAAAAAAGACATCAACCAAGATGCAACACTAGGTGCAAACCTAGATGCAAAATACAACGTAAAACAAGATGAAACATTAGGCACAAATATGGATACAAAAAAAGACGTAAAACAAGATGCAAAATTAGATGAAAAAAGGGATGCAACATTATAAGTAAAATTGGATGCAAAACTAGATGCAATATTGGGCCCAAATTTAGATGCAAACCTAGATGCAATGCTAGATGCAAAATTGGACACATAATTGATGCAAAACATGGTGCAAAATTGGGTGCAAGACTCGATGAAAACAAAGGAGCAAAATAAGACGCAACATTGGATGCAAAATTGAGCATCAAACTGGGTGCAAACAAGGATGTAACAAATGACACAAAAAAAGATGCAATACAAGATGCAAAATTGGGCATAACAAAAGATGCAAAAAATTGGGTGCAAAAATGGACACAAAAATGGATGGAAAAAAGGATGGAAAAAAAGATGCAATAGATGGCGTTTTATGAAATTGTACAATAGCACCAGGTTTAGTGTCGGATTGTTCACCAAAATTGGGAAAAAATTACACTAAAATCCGACGCTAAATCCAGTTTTTGTTTTAGTGATATCAATAAAAGAAATCAATTTTAATATAAATATTTAAAAAAATACTATTGAAATTTGATCAAGACAATTGCAATTTTTAAAAATTAAAAAACTTAAATTAAAACAATTGCATTTTTAAAATTGATTTTTTTAAATTAAATAAATTGTTAAAGATACTATCAAAATTTGATTAAAATTTGTATTTTTGGAAACATTTATTTTTTATAAAATTGTAAAAAAAATATTTAATTTATAAATAATATTAAAACTAATAAATTGTAACAATTTTCTTTTATAATAACTCAATTATAAAATATAGAAAATTAAATGGTAAACAAAAATCACATAAAAAAATCTTCTTTCAATTTAACATTTAAGAAAACAAAATAATATTTTATTTCAAACATAGTATATATATATATAAACTTATTAATATATAGTTAACATTCAAGAAAACAAAGTAATATTTTATTTCAAACATACAAATATATATATACTTATTAATTATAAGGCTTTATTTTTATTATGTAAAAATAAAAGCTTATAAATATTCATATTTTTATAATAAAAAAATAAATAACTTATTCACCATTGATCAAAGTCATCCATAAAACATAAAACATGTTTGAAACTTATTTAACTTATATTCAAAATAAAACTCGTTTAAAAAATATATAGTGGGGACTCACACATCTCTCATTTTCTACACTAGCATCAACCAGAGGTATATATGTTTGAAATATGTCGAAAGGTATATATTTGACATATTGATAATACTTTTTTTACTAAAGAATGTGTCAATTACTTGTATCTAATAGTTAAGCTAATATAAAAACAACTTGATTTGTGTTTGTTAAGCTCATAGTTGAAGCTAGGCTCATAGTGGTATCATCATTGGAGCTAAGCTAAGACTATGCCTTATGCACATTAATAGTTGTCACATAATTTGCACGCTACCTAAGTGATTGTTTTTGGTGCATGGTTTCACTGCAATCAAGGTAGCAACTTTTCATGCTAAGAGATGGAGTTCATCTAAATTTATTTTAGTAGTTGTATCACTATTGGAACAATCTAATAGTTATACAGTATAACCTCTATTAGAGTTGAAGTTAAGCTAATAGTTCTAGAATCATTGGAGTTAATCTAATATTTACGCAATATAACAATGATTAGAGTTGAAGTTAAACTAATAGTTGTAGAATCATTGGAGTTAATTTAATAGTTGTATCTAATAGTTAATATATTGGCAATTGTAATTCAAGTAAAAGTCATGATTGGAGTTGAAGTTAAGCTAATAATTGTATCATCAATGTATTTAAGCTAATAATTAAATAGTTGTATCTAATAATCGAATAGTTAAAGCTAAAGTTTGATTTTTCCAACTATCACGAATTAAGGCTTATCACATGTTAACTAAGCTATTTTTATTTTCTTTTAAATTTTTAATTATGAGTTAGACTAACCTCCTTTAAAAAGAATAAAAAACCTAATTATATCTATATGGAAAACCTAAACATGTAATATGAACTGTATATTAGCTAGATGTCCAACTACGAGATGTGGGAGTTTCTTAGGAGTTCCAACTATTTTATTAGGAGTTCAACTCTTACATGACTCACATTAGCTAGAATCCTAGATGCCAAATGCAGTTGGACTAAGACTTAAGTGATTACAGTTGAAGTTAAGCTAATAGTTGTAGAATCATTTGAGTTAAACTAATAGTGTACCTAATAGTTATCCAATATAACTGTGATTAGAGTTGAAGTTAAGCTAATAGTTGTATGTCATAATCGATGGAGTTAAGCTCGAAATTGTATCTAATAATCAAATAGTTGATGATTATTTTTATTTTTAAAAACTATCACTAAGTGTACTTATCACATGTTAATTAAGTTAATTTTTCTCTTTTTTTTGAAATTATTAATTATTAATTTTGAACGACAGCCATAGAATCAATTTAGACAGTACACTTGTCTTATTCTCGTTTAATCTTGGATGACGCCCATAGAATCAATCTAGATAGTACACTTGTCACACTCTCATCCGTAGATGAAAAGGCATAGATGGTAGTCCACCCGAAAATTCTAACATATATACGCCTTCTGCGTAATTATTATAAAACAAATTACATTATTATAAAACAAATTAAAATAGTGGGATTCTAATTTTTGAATATATAAAATATATTTAACTTATCCACAATTTGAGGAAGAGCATGGAATTTAAACTTTTTCACAAACATATATCCAATCTTTTTAAAATTTTAATCAAAATTTTGATAAACATAGTTTATAACAAAATCATTTAATAATCTAGTAGACACAAAAGAAAATTGAATTCTAAACTCCCTATGTTAAAGATAATTATATTACCCATTTCTCTTCTCCCATGCAGGGATCAAATTTGAAGTGCAAGTCTCATTTTAATTTGAAGGGTTGTGAGAAATTGAACCTTTTAATGTTGACATTTAAAAATAAATCATTCTTTTCATTTGAAAATGTGAGCATATAATAAAATTTCGTTATTTATTAAGTGACAGTGTATAGAAAAAAAATGACAATAAAAAGAAATCCCAAGTGATTCAACATTTACATGGAATTAGTGAGGTAAACAATGTACATTTGATTTATCACTTCTAGATTATTTTTAAGGGGATTACTCAAGAGTTAGTATAGAGGAGGAGAGACTAAAATAAAGGTTGAGAATGAAGAACATGTAAGGGTGATGGAAGATGGGATTGGGAAAAACCCATTTAGAAAGAGATTGGTGCACTTGTTTTGTTAATGTGAACATAGCGATAACCATTAGGAGTATTGGTTTTTTGTATTGCATTGTTCTTTGGCCTATTTATTTTGTGAAGGGAAATGTTTGTTTCCTATCATGCTAAAGTGATTAGAGTATTTTATAACTACTCGCAACCTTATATGAATGCATAATATGAAATTTGGGGTGAAATTAGCCTCATGGGGTACTAAAACTTATTTGTCTCTAGAATTGTTTTGAGAATAGATCCATTACTAAAAGTGCTATGTTATATTGATAAAAGAGATCAGGCATCAAATCCCTAACACTAACAAGAAAAAGTTAAAAGATGATCTTTGTCCAGTACCAACTTATCCACCTAAAACTAATGTACTTATAACATTATACATCCCTCAGAGATTTAAAATTGTTGATCCTTGACCAGTTGATCATTAGCATAACCAATGGTTTAAAGAAACAATGTAAAATAAAAATAAAAACTAGAAGAATAACTTTTCCATGACATTTTACCTTACCTGTTTTGAAATGAACTTTTCTACATGTTATTAAAATCATTGTATTATTATCTTTCCAACTAAAAACATTAGTTTTTTCGGATCCACATTTCCATTAATGGCCAAAAAAAAGTTACAAATACCATCACAAAGCTATTTGATATGTTTGTCCATATGGACCCACTTCATGAGTAAGTAGCCATTCAATTTCAAACTCCACATAATCACCAAGCATAGTCTTCACTGTAATAAACCTAAGTATTAGAACATTTGAAAATTTATCCCTCAAAATTTAGTCTTGAGTCTACTAACATCTAGATGTCAAACGAGAGGGATTGATAGGGATTCTCATTTCTCTTTTCAAAACTCAGTTCATATAATTATTATTCAAACACATTGAAAAAGTATCCTTCAAACTTCAATGTGGATCTTACTAGTATTTGGATCTCACACGAGAAGAAGTTTGAGAGGCCTTCCACAGTTATATTTTCAAATTTTCATCTTATATTTATGTGAAAAGGTTAGACAAAAAACAATGACTATTATATACTCTAATCTCTTTGTGAACCTTACAGATTCAAAAATGTCATTTTGACAAAAAACATATTTACAATTTCTTCTCTTAAATTATGGGTTGATAGGTTTGAGGACTGGTATCCAAGGTAATCGTAGACTCCTTTTGATATGTCAACATTAAGAACCTTTATAATGGTTAAATTTATTTATGGAATTAATTTATCTTGTTTTCAAATTTATTATGAAACTTATGTTCTTGGATTTATAAGTTGATACATAGTACTAATATGTATGTTGAGTTACATGGATTCAAGTGGTGTCCACAGAAACTGTGTTCCAATGGTGAAAGGCATTGGGAAAACACTCAAAAGACAAGTGTAGAATAAATCAGTTGTATATGTGCATACATTTAAATTTATTTATTTTATCATCTAAAGAAAATATAACCTTGATTGTTGGTCCACTCAAGAGAATCTTACCTCATCTTCGACAGTTGCACCTAGGAGAGAAGGTATAAAATATGGTATCTCAATATGGAGGGTGTTAACCATAGTTAAAGGACAGAGATAATTTGTAATCGTTATCTCATTCAAAGGATCTTCATGCAACTGATGTAACGGTTGTGTCTTATTATATTATTCAATAAGATTTGTCTATGTGGGATAGCATTAAAGTGATTGTATTTGGTATTTCATAATCCTAAAAGAATGGAACTATGATTAAGTAAACAATGATTTTAATTTATTTGGTGTGCTCAAATGTTTTTAGAAGAAGAAATTTTATACTTCCCACCTCAAAAAGCTATTCATGTATTTGGGGTGTGTTACAATGATGCTCTGTGAAAACAAACAATTGACATAAGATGAATTTCACACCTTACATCCTTAAACGAGTAAGAGAATTTTTTTTTGAGATCTTGTAATCAAAATCAAAGAAAAAATGCATAGATCTAATCGATCTCCCCAGTATGGTCACCAATTTTGCTTTAAAAAATTCTCAATCAATGCGGACAAAGATTGTTTCCCTAGTATGCATGGGGTAGATATAGAACAAAAGAATCACTACAATGTATCATCTTCCTATATTGTCAAATCATTTCAGTGTAAATATTTCTTACCTCATAACAAAGGTGATCCTTGTCTTCTGAATTCTCTTACAATTAATTGTACCAGCCAAAAAATATAAAGAACAAGATACAAAAGTGAAAGAAACAAGATAATTCAACACTCTATGCTAATGATCAAGGAGAAAATCAATGAATAAGTCACATCAAACACAAATTATTCATGGGAAAGGGAAACATATTTGTATTAATGTAAATAGAGAAGAAACTACAAACAAATCCTTGATGTTGAAGCCTTGTTCTCATAATTCCTTTGACTCACTTTCAAAAATTATACAATCTCTCACTCACAATAGCATACTCTTTTTCTCCTATACCTAGAATGATTCCAACAGCATAAATCTATAGAATTATTCCAATAGCATAAATCTACTCTCTTGAACCTCCACTCCTCCATGAAGGAGAGCTTGCATATATAGGCCAAATAAAGACCAAATGGGTTGAGATTCTTTGGGAGGAAGGTGAGGAATCATCCCTAGAGGTTAGGGGTATGAATTCCACCAACTCTAGTCTATTGGGATAATCCTCAATGAATACTCTCATCTTGAAGGTTCTCAAAATCTCTTTTTTTTCCATTTCAAGAGTGTTGGTGCTCCTTGCACAATAACATAAGGTGTTAGGGAGGGCCGACGCTACTTGTCCAAGTAAAACAAGTGTCATCGATGCTTCCTAACAATAAGAAAAAGGAGTCTGGCAGGGTTGTCACTTTATGTTAGAAGCCTAAGTGCATCAGAGATCCTAGGATTGAGCAAAAACTCCTCCAAGAGATGTTTTGACCAATAGTCTTCAGGGGATTAAGTAAAGTGACAGTTTTAGGGTGTAACATAAGGTTTCCATATGAATGAACAAGTGTTATGAGGTGGTTTGGTGATGTTTCAAGGTGTTAGTTCAACCCTTCAACTTGTCACTTTAGATCACATTAGTTGGAATTGTATTCTTAAATCAGTGCAATGATGCATTGAGTTAATGTGCATATTAACACATATATTTGATTTCATTTTGTAAATGTTTATTGTGCTAGCAATACATATATAATGAATTGTATTTCATTGCATTTATTATGTTTACAATTGAAAGTGATTGAATTAGATGTTATAATTGTGATATTATTTCATGGGATTAAATTGTAAATGTGTAATGAAAACGGTACAACAAAGGCTTCTTTTTTTAATGAAAATGATTGTTTTAGTCATTAACTTACGAAAGCTTTTCCTACCAAACCAAGATGAATTTGGAGAAACAGAAAGTGGATTTTATTCCTAAAACGTTGATCTACAATTAATTCCTTCATTTTTTACACAGGTGTTATGGTTTGGGAGAATCGAAGCCATCTTCAAAGGGAAATTTTCCATATTTTCAAATGAATGTTTGGTCATTAACTTCAAAATATTGTTTCTGATATACAATAACCTCTTTCCATTTTTACACAGGTGCTACAAATTGGGATAATTTAAACCATCTTCACAAGGTATTTTCCTAGAATTTTGTAATGTTGTCTTAGTCATCAACTTAAAAATCGGATTTCGATTAGATGGATGGGAATATGGACAAATGAACACATGGGTTTTGTCGAGGACATGGTCAGTTACAAAAACCTCTCTCATATTTCACACAACCGTCACCATTTGAGGTATGCAGGTGGATCTATGAAGCATATTTTTCAACGATTCGTCTTCTGAAAGAGGTGAAATGATGAAGATTGGGGTGAACTTGTATAAGAAAAAGTGTTTTCAATGAAGGAAGGATCCTTCATCTCTACTGTTGAAGAAAAATTCTAGGTTAAGTCAGCACCTGAATATTGGGGGTGCTCTGAATCGCCGCTTTCAATCAAGCAATCTTGAGCCCAAATGCCACATTTCCATTTTGATCCAACATGCATGTTATTCCTTATTTCCTATTTTATATATGCAAACCATAGATAATATGCCATGTCATAGTTTGTTGGGATTCGACATGATGGATTGGGATTATTCCCCATTTTTGTAACTAATTTTGATGCCCTGCTTTGAGATCCATCTCAGGGGAAAATGAGACTATAAATGAAACCTCTACAGAAGAGTAAGGGTTGAAACTTTCTTTCAGAAAGCATTCTGCTTCTGGTTTTACATCTATGTAATTCTTGGAAGCTTTAATGAGAAGTATGCTCTGAGTTTTTCGATATTCTTCAAGTTGTTCTCTGTTCAGTCTATGTTTCATGTGTTTCCTTTCCATGAATATGTTTTCTTCTAATACATTTCTAGATTAGTATGCAAGGAATTCGGTTAAACTCTCATGTATCAAAAATCGTATTTGTAATGTGATTGTAATAGTTGTGATAAAATTCATCCGTTGATAGGTGCTCTGTTTCAGTTGTCTCCCTTTCTTATTTTTCTATTAAAGGCGTTCTCAGAGATTCATCTTTGATAGATGCCTTTGTTTTTCACTGGGCTCTTTTCTTATTTCTTCCTACCATCACTTTAAATATAGTTTGACTGAATATAATAGTTGTGTTGCCTCAGTTTTCATAGAAAAATAACCACTCGTTATGCTTGTAATCCCCTTGAAGATCTTTAGACCGTGACTCCATTTCCCAATGATTTTCCTATCTGTTTGTTCTACCACTTTTAACCTATCAACACCCTACCCCTATCAGAAATATAGCCTTCTGCTTGCTTGTTTAAAGCCATAAGTATATGTGAATTTGCTTATGTGACAAGAGAGATCCCTCCCTAACCATATTGGCTAGAATCAAGTCCAAATATTGGTTGAAATGGTTACCCCTGTGACTTCCTACCACAACCATAGGAAAATTATAGGGTGATAACACAATGCTAGGCCTTCTTGAAACCAAAAAGATGTACTGAAATTGAGAAAGGGTTCAAGAGACAGTGAACCACATACTAAACACTTTCTCGACATGAAACAAACTTGATTAAAGGATAGATTCACGAGTCCATAAGTTTAGCTTAACTTGGGCCAAATATTTTATAAGAAATGTTATCCTTGGTATGTTGGAGTAAGCACAACATGTAACACATCTTGTTTCCAATACCGCATTGAATTCAATTATTATTATGATACACATATATCTATATTTTTTGTTTTGCATAACACCCTTGTTCAAGAATTTTCATCTATATTGTTTCTATCATCATCTAGAGAATTCATACATACCATATTGTGTATAAGACCAAAAGTTTGTACATTTTATAAAAAACCCTAGGTGAATTGGAGTGACATTACTGTGTAAGTCTATCCATGTGAGCGATGAGTATGAACTGGGTTAGATGGAGTTTGATTCACAAAGCTTCAAATATATGACCTATGATATTAATAGAGGGAGTACAATTGGTCACTTCTCAGGTTCATTTTGAGTACTTAAACACTTTATTTTATTTATGCTTGCAGTTGTATATGTAACAATGCATTGACATATATATGTCTTTTTTGTTGTTCTACCATGTCCGATTATGTAATTTCATTAAGTACGTATTTGATAAGAACCAACACTATGCTCAACATGTCCATGTAGCTCGATGGTAAGATGAGCATTTTAGATTATACATAGATACACTTCTTGTTGGAACTATCTTATTAGTGGTTGAATTTGTTGAGAACTATACCTTTCAATGAAAAAATGATATTGAAAGATAATATTATCACTTGGGATAGGCCAACATAATATTCCATATCACATACATGCATGGGCCATATAGTAGTGAAGAAAGCATAGTTATTTTGAAGGAATGTCACATATACATAAGTGACGATTGGTGTCCCGACTTAGCGTACATACAACATTGGTTTCATATGTTCTATGATCACTTAAAGAAGAATAACATAAATATGTATCAACATTGGATTTTGTCCTATGGTTGTGCGGGCGAATTCAAGAATTCATGTGTATTCCATTGGTTGTGAATGCTACACAAAAAATAAATCTACCATATATTTGGAACTATTTCAAGAATGGACATGGAAAAGGGGAACATGATGGACTAGGTTCCTATATAAAGACTACACTCTGCAGACAAGAAATGAATTTCATAAGTATTTCCCTCATCTGAGATGCAAAATCCATTATTGAATGGTGTTCTTTTGTTATAAGGGAGGGAGCACAATGGTACAAACATGTACATTGATATTTTTGGGAGGTGATCAATTTATATTTCTCACAGTTATATGAATGATAAAAAATCCAGGGAACTCATGGATTTCATTATGTTAAAACATCAAATTTTTTTATAAGAAATATGGATGAGAAATATCTCTTCCTTTTATGGTCCATGTAGTAGTAATGAATGGGAATATTGTGAATCCAATTCATGGGTTGATAGTTGTGATCATGTATCTATCTCCATCATTCAATGTATAAGTTGGGATTTATCCCAGTTGGAGGAGGACCAATCAAGAATCTCACCAAATTATGAACACATCTTAGATCTCATACAACTAGGTTCAATTAACATTTTTTGTAATTTTATTAACTAGAAATAATGTAGCATGATTCATTTATTTAGTGGACTCACATGTTGCGACTTCATTTTTTGTAGGGAATATATACATAATGGTTTCCCATAATGATAATGAACGGGGAACTTATTATTGGCTAGCAGGTTGCTTAGAGGGAATGTAGACCCTGAATGTCTCATTAACGGACTCCAAGGGCATTATTTTGTGATTGGGGTGATAGTTATTAAAGGAGAATATTTGACGCAAGATCAAAGAACACTGTAGAAAATAGGTTATGTATATGAAGATTATAGACTAGGTCATGTTGTATACCATTATGCAAACTTAATTTTTGGTGCAAACATCTAGCTACAAACAATGCCAATGAAGAACTCATCAAAGGTATGATACTTATTTCCTTACTCTGAGCATGAGATGTTAATGGAGATCATTAGTATTAGAATTTATCTTGATGGTTTACTTCAATGACAATAGGTAGGTATTAAAGTATGTGTTATACATGTTATTTTTTGTACTATTTACACATATGTGGTATGGATGCTATTTTTTATACTATTTGTAGGTATGTGGTATGCATGTTAATTTTTGTACTATTTCTAGGTATGTGGTACCAATATTATTTTGTGTATTATTTTTTGTACACATCAATATGATTGATTCATTGCATGTGTAAGGCACCTTTTCCCTTTTATATGCCCATGTGATAGGAATATCCATAGGCACATGAAGCACCACCAATCAAAGTGGGCCTCCAATGATTTGGAAAAAGGTGGAGCTATTTCGTTAAAGGCTTGGGATAAGGAAAATGACACTCAGTTTTAGAAAGAAAGCAATGGTTTTGTTAATAAAAATGTGTTTTCCTCTTGTATTGAAGAGGCCCGTGGTAATGGGAAAATATTTTAATACTTTTGGAATATATGCCAAGAAAGGAATCCTTGAGGCCCAATGGATTGGTTATTAGATAGGTTGCATAAGGTGCAATCATATGAGCCATTGAACCTGTGTTGTCATCGGTGGCTATCACCTAAGACCACGAGTGGTATTAGGGAATATTATATTTGTCTATTTATGCCTTTCCATGCCACATAAGCATAGATATTGTTCACTTGGTTGTTGAATCTTATTGATGTATCATTAATATTTGAGGATCTATTTATTAGAAAATATGTATTATTTGATGACGATGTAGTCTAGGATGTGTATACTTTGCATTGAGTACTAAATGGTGAGATCAATTCCAAAATTGTTGATTGTATAAGCTAAAAAATACCAATGAAATATGATGTAATCCTTTTCAATGTGATTGAAATATGCTATTGTAACTTGCACTTTCACAAATTGGTTGGTTCCACCATGTTCCCCCTTCATCCATCATCATTTTCATACATATGGGTCCTTACCATGTTGACAATATCTAGGTTTATGTGATAACTTCACTAAATGTTCATGATCTTACATTTGTGACTTATGTGTCTTGTCTTGAAATTTTATAAAATTATAATGTTATATATCTCTTGCATAAGGTCCAGTCACATCATTAGTTTAATCATGCAACTTATAAAATCTTTAATATCAATCCTTCACTAAGATATTCCAAGTATTTCACAATAATTAATCATCTTAAATTTATTAAACCATGGGAATACTTCATAAGCATACCATCATTGACACTCATTTAACCATTGGCATAGTTTACAAATATCAATTTGGAACTTGGAACATTTGATTGATCACTACTTTCATAATCCCTAATTTGACATCAATTTGAAATTGTGATTTTTGTGGACATAAGCTACCCCCGCTTTTAAATATGTCAATACATAGGACCTCACTATCGAGTCTATCTAGTTTGAACCCTCGATGTTAAAATTACATTGTAATCCATTGAGAAAAACCTTAGTTTCTCCTCTCACCATACATAGGATACTTCCATCCATAGGGATCAAAAGTTGATGGAATCCCTAGCTATAATCCAATGCCGAGAATCCAATGAAGTTGATGGTTCGATTGATCAAACTCACAGATTGTGTTTTGTGGGGTGTTCCAACTGGCTTGCCAAGGCCATTTAGGAAAATATGGGGAATTAGACGTAATCGGCCCTAAAATCGTAACTGAGCAAAATAATAAAGTTCAGTGAGTTTGAACATGTGTGTATAAGACTAAAGAAGGCAATCATGCCATATTGGGGCTCTCACAGTATAGTTTAGCCAATTTGAACCCTGAATGCAAAAATTGCATTGTGACCCATTGAGAAAAACCCTAGTTTGTCACCTCACCATAAATAGGCTATCTTCAGCCATGGGGTTTAGAAGTCAATGGAATCCTTAGCTATTATATGATTCCAAGAATCCAATAGAGTTGACGATTTGGTGATCCAACTCATGGTTTGTGTTTTGTGGGGTGTTCCAACTCACTTACCAAGGCCATTTAGGGAGATGTGGGAAATTGCTCATAGGTCCTAAATTATAACCAAGAAGCATAATATATTTATGAGAGTTTGAACATGTGTTTCATGACCTACCAAAGTTGATAATTCCATACTATATCTCTCTCCATTGAGTTTATCCAATTTGAACTGTTAATGCAAAAATTGCATTCTGACCCATTGACCAAACGACCCTAGTTTTTCCTCTCCCCATACATAGATGCTTTTGACCATGTGGCTTATAAGATGAGTGTATTCCTAGCTTTAATATAATATAGGAATCCAATAAAGATGACGGCCTGGTGCTGAGACTCAAGGTTTATGTTTTGTCGGGTGTTCCAACTTGCTTGCCAATGTCATTTAGGGACATTATATAGGAAATTAGTGATAGGGTATCAAATGATAATCGAGTAATATGAAATATTTTTGTGATTTTGAACATTTGTTTCTCATCCAAGAAAAGGTTATCATTCCATACCACACCTCTCACCATCGATTTTATCCAAATTGAATCCTTGATGCAAAAATGGAATTGTGACCTATTGAGAAACACCCTATTTTTTCCTCTTTCCATTTGGTAGCTACTTCTCTCCATGGTGATCGCAAGAAGAGGGAAAACTTAGCTTTAATCCAATTCTCGGTGGCAGGAATCGAAGGAATATGACAGTTTGGAAATCAAATTCATGATTTGTGTTTTGCGGGGTGTTCCAATTTGCTTGCCAAGGCCATCTAGGGACATATGGGAAATTGCTTATAGGGCCTACCAAATAACATAATAGAGTTCCACGAGTTTGAACATGTTTGTATGGGCATATAAATGGTGATAATGCCATATTGGGGCTCTTTCCATCGATTTGATCCAATTTGAACCCTTGATGGAAAAATTGCATCATGACCCATTGAGCAAAATCCCAGTTTCTCCTCTCTCCATACAGAGGCTACTTATATCCATGGGGATCACAAGATGAGGTTGTCCCTATGTGTAATTCAATTCCAGGAATTTAATGGAGCTAACGATTGGCGATTAGACTCAGTATGTATTTTGTGGGGTGTTCCAACTTGCTTGCAAAAACCATTTATGGACATTTGTAAAATTTCTCTCAGTGCCTAAAATCGTAAATGAACAACATAATAGATTTCCATGAGTTTGAACATATGGGCCTAGAAAAGTGATCATGCCATATTACGGCTCTCTCTATTGAGTTTATCCAATTTGAAAAACCGATGCAAAAATTGTATTGTGACCCATTAAGAAAAAACTTAGTTTCTCATATTGCATAATAGAAGATACTTCTGGACATGAGATACAGAAGGTGGGGGCATTCATAGCTATAATTCAATGCTTGAAAATTGATGATTATGATGATGACGATGATGAATATGATAGTGGTGATGGTGGTGGTGATGGCTATATGATGGTGATGATGGTGACGATGATGATGATATTGAATCTGATGGTGACAATGAAACTAACGATGATGATAATGATAATGGTGATGGTGATGGTGATGACAATGAAAAGGATGAAAATGTTTAAGAGCATGAGGTTCTTGACAATGGAAATGGTGATGGCTATAATGTTGAGAATGATGAAGAGGATGAGGAAAAAACTAAGGTGTATAAAATGTTATTTACATATTAATGGGTCAACTTTAAAAAATAAAACAAAATATAGTTTTCAACAAAAATATATGGGATATACTATGGTTCCTATAGAACACACTCATTCCCCCACCTTCGATTGATCAAACTCACAGATTGTGTTTTTTGGGGTGTTCCAACTGGCTTTCCAAGGCCATTTAGGGACATATGGGGAATTAGTAATCGGGCCTAAAATCGTAACTGAGAAAAATAATAAAGTTCAGTGAGTTTGGTGTGTCTAGGACTAAAGAAGGTGATCATGCCATATTGGGGCTCTCACCATATAGTTTATCTAATTTGAACCCTGAATGCAAAAATTGCATAGTGAACCATTGAGCAAAAACATAGTTTGTCACCTCGACATGTAAAGGCTATCTTCAGCCACGGGGCTCAAAAGTCGAGGGAATCATTAGCTATTATATGATTCCAAGAATCCAACAGAGCAGACAGTTTGGTGATACAACTCATGGTTTGTGTTTTGTGGGGTGTTCCAACTCACTTACCAAGGCCATTTAGGGAGATATGGGAAATTGCTCATAGGTCCTAAATTATAACCAAGAAGCATAATATATTTATGAGAGTTTGAACATGTGTTTCTTGACATACCAAAGGTGATAATTCCATACTGGAGCTCTCTCCATCGAGTTTATCCAATTTGAACCGTTAATGCAAAAATTGCATTCTAAACCATTAACCAAAAGATCCTAGTTTGTCCTCTCCCCATGCATAGATACTTTTGGTCACATGGCTTATCAGATGAGGGTATTCCTAGCTCTAATATAATACAGGAATCCAACAAAGATAACGGTTTGGTGTTGAGACTCAAGGTTTTTGTTTTGTTGGGTGTACCAACTTGCTTGCCAAGGTCATTTAGGGACATTATATGGGAAATTTGTGATAGGGTCTCAAATGATAATCGAGTAATATGAAATATTTTTATGAGTTTGAATATTCATTTCTCATCTAAGAAAAGGTTATCATTCCATACCGCACCTCTCACCATCGAGTTTATCCAATTTGAATCCTCGATGTAAAACGGAATTGTGACCTATTGAGAAACACCCTAATTTTTCCTCTTTCCATATGGAGGCTACTTCTCTCCATGGTGATCACAATAAGTAGGAAACCTTAGCTATAATCCAATTCTAGGTGGCAAGAATCCAAGGGAGATGACAGTTTGGCAATCAAAGTCACGTTTTGTGTTTTGTGGGGTGTTCCAATTTGCTTGCCAAGGCCATCTAGGGACATATGGGAAATTGCTCATAGGGCCTACCGAATAACATAATAGAGTTCCATGAGTTTGAGCATGTGTGTATGGGCATATAAAAGGTGATAATGCCATATTGGGGCTCTTTCCATCGAGTTGATCCAATTTGAACCCCTGATGGAAAAATTGCATTATGACCCATTGAGAAAAATCCTAGTTTCTCCTCTCTTCATACAGAGGCTACTTATATCCATGGGGCTCACAAGATGAGGTTGTCGCTATGTGTAATTCAATTCTATGGATTTAATGGAGCTAACAATTTGGTGATTAGACTCAGTATGTGTTTTTTGGGGTGTTCCAATTTGCTTGCAAAAACCATTTATGGATGAATTGTAAAATTGCTCTTAGTGCCTAAAATCATAAATGAACAACATAATAGATTTCCATGAGTTTGAAAATATGGGCCTAGAAAAGTGATCATGCCATATTATGACTCTCTCTATTGAGTTTATCTAATTTGAAAGATTGACGCAAAAATTGCATTGTGACCCATTCAGAAAAAACTTATTTTCTCATATTGCATAATAGAAGATGCTTCTGGACATGAGATACAGAAGGTGGGGGAATTCATAGCTATAGTTCAATGCCTAAAAATTGATGATTATTATAATGATGATGATGACCATCACGATGATTATAGCGGTGATGGTCATGGTGATGGTTATATGATGGTGATGATGGTGACGATGATGATGATATTGAATCTGATGACGACAATGAAACTAACGACAATGATAATGATAATGGTGATGGTGATGGTGATGACAATGAAAAGGATGGAAATGTTTAAGAGGATGAGGTTCTTGATAATGCAAATGGTGATGGTTATAATTTTGATAATGACGAAGAGGACGAGGAAAACAATAAGGTGTATAAAATGTTATTTACGGGTGTGTGCAAAAAGTTGAGGGACCTTTTAGATGCAATGGTGGAGTGAAGTCAATCACTCTTAATCCAAAAAAAAAGAAATCATCCCAAGTAATCTTGAACCTGCCAAGCCTCGTCCCAAGGCTAGCAATAGGCATGCCAACTAGGATAGTAAGACAAATCATGCCTCCATTTTAGTGAACAAAACCGTGTGCGCGATTTCATTCACTAAAACAAACGCGCGATTTGGAAAGCCTGTTTTTTTTAAAAATTGGCCGAGGCTGTCTTTTTCTCCTCATCGCGCAGCTATTGGACCAAGGAGGAGCAAATCTCAACTGGCCAAATGTGATTTTGGGTGTGCCAAAGCCCTCCATCTCCACCTTTGGATAAACCTCCCCCTTGTGAGGTATTTTCCTCATTTCTTTTCATGTTTGTTTTCTCCTTATTCATCAATTTATTTTCCCTAGATTGAAAAATTAAACCATATTAAATTAAATAATGGCCAATTGAAACAAAAATGCAATGGAATTGCCCAATTGAAACAAAAACCCAATGGAATTTCCCAATGGAAACAAGAACCCCAATGTAATTGGCCAATTGAAACGGATTCCCCAATTTAATGATAAAAATTAAATAATTTTGATTATTTAACTAAATTCATACCCAAAATTCCCATGCCCAATGGAAACCAAAACCCCAATTAACTCAAAAAACAAATGAATTTCACTATTTCCATATGCATATTCACAAGGATCCTTGTGAATCCATACCAAAATCCACAAATAAACACCTTATAATTTTGATGAAACTTCTCAAAGTTGCTCTTCCAAGAACATTAATAAACACCTTATAGTTTTGATGAAACTTCCCAATCCAAGTGTTAAAATAAGGTATAGAAGCTTCCCATTCTTTTAACAAATATTTTGTCTTGAACGAAAGGTACTTTTTGGTTAAGGTCAAGACAACAAAGTTCAACAATAGACTCTATGAACATGAAGATACATAGGTAGGTTGATGTATTTAATTAAACATGCCAATCACATACTAGATCATACATGATATTTAATCCAGTGGAACGCTTGCAACCATAAAATCCATAAAGTTCTGCTAAATAGCCTTTGGAGTCCAAAAAACATCACACTACAACAACTAATTACATATCTAAAAAAATCGTTGCCTATACTGGGATTGTATTCATCAACAGCACATTATGCCGCCTATTCTAGGGTCTAGTTGTTGCCTCTACCCACAATTTGGGAGTTGTTCCTACAAAGGCAATAATCAGCACCTCACAATTTTGATAAAACTTCATAATCCAAGCCTTAAAATAAGCTATAGGAGCTTCGCAATCAACATATGCACTCAAGACACTTTATGTACACATGCATGTACTTAAAAATTGGAATTAATACTTGAATTTAGGACATAAATATGAAATGAAAAAATGTTAAATGTTTATTCTTTACTGTAAAATTCAACATCAATTTTTAAATTTACATGATAGATTTAGTTTATATGTCATTAGTTATACAGTTTTCAGTTCTTAGATATGTCATTATATCATGTGTTTATATTTATAATGATGTTTTATTTGTATTTATGATTACAGTGGCTACTATGGATCATAACAATGTGGAGATACTGAGATTTATTGTCCATTTGAGAGAGATTGGTTCGGCTTGGAGGGCTGGAGATGAGCTCCGCCGCTCCTTGTCAGATTCATTGTTGTCTATTGTTGATACGATCGCAAGATTGAACGATGATTTGTATAGCATCGCATCTTACAGGGAGAGGAAAAGACAACAATATGCTGATGGGTTAAGTTACAATGAGGTAAAAAAGCTGAAAATAACAAAACAAGCCATCTCTTCATTGTTTAGACTGCCTGGGACAGATGACATTCCGAGGATCAGCAGGCCACATATTTCTATTGAGTGGTGCACTTTTCCACCCATCAAAGACAATTGGATGGATAGGTGGTACATGGTTTTTGACATCCCCCCTCACAACAATAGGGAATTATCGATGTACTTCCTCTGAAAATTGTATGCAGAGTTTGTTATGGGGAAACATGTCAACTATTTTGACATGTTGGGCTTCTAGGGAGTTGGTAGGGGAATTCCCCAACACCGACCCCATGCTAGGCATAGAGATGCCAATCCATAGATACCTGCACCCCGTGCCCAGCTATTGAGGGCAGACATCCCTCCTGCACGTGACATGGTTTCCCAGACACAGGAGGCATTTTTTACTCTAGTTGAGATGGTCTCTCGACACACGACCACTATTGACCAGAGAGAGCCCTCTTCCTATGCTAGTGTACAACCACCAGCTTCTGGTGGTGGAGGGACATCTATTGGTGGGGATAGATTGACATCCCATGTGCCTTTGAGTGAGCCACACATCTGCACATCATGTGCGGAACCCTGTTATGGTCCTGGACCAAGACATGGTACCACTATGATGACTGGTGGTCAAGTAAGGACATTTTTTAAAAAATCTGTTATTGTTCAATTTTTAATTGTTCCATACTATATCTAACATATTAAAAGATTCGTAATATATATGCAATATTTACTCTTGCAGGAGATTGATGCCTCTCACAGGGGTGAAACTGCACCCGGTGTGGTTGTACCCAAGGCCCAAAGAACCACAATTGAGGTAATATTTAAACACTTGTCATTTTGTTATTACATATAATTTTGTTAATGCATGTGTTAGTCTTGATTAATTTATTAAAATGTCTAATATTTACAATTTTTGAAGTTGCAGGAACCCCACTTAGAACGTGATGCTGGAGACATTGATATCAACGACATAGTCCAAGGTGGAATTTATGACTACTTGAAGAATGTAAGTACATGGGTTATGATTGAATCTTGTTCAAATTATTTAAATTTCTTACTGTACACTCCTTTATAGATCGCTAATGTAAATATAATTTTTAAACTTGCAGATGCTAGAGGCATCTGAAGAGGGGCAAGAAATTGATGGAAGCAGTCACTCCCATGGTAGAGATATGTCCCAGGAAGGGGTAAGTATAATACAACATGTTATTTTTTCAGTACATATTATTCCATCCATTCAAATCCATGTCTAACTATGGTAACACTTTATGAATGCAGATGTCATCGTAGATCCGTGCACCGCCTCTTTGGTTTGGATCTCCCCATAGTCCAAACATAGATAAGGGGGTTGTTTACACCAGAGGAGGTCCCTCTTCCTTGAACAGAGTGGGTGTGCATGAGGATCAACCTGCTCATCCCATGGTAATGTACACACTTCCAATAGCAGTTGTTGGTTAGCTATGAATTCACTTCACAAGTGGTTTTTCTTAATGTTATTTTCACATGTTTATAGCATCAGGATGTAGAGTCATCCGTGCTAGACCTTAGTGGGATTGTTGATGCCGCTGTCAATGCCGCATCTACAATAGGGATAAGTCATAGTGAGGTACATCTACTTGAATATTTGTAATTGTACATTTCATTTGTATTGTTTCTGGACATACATGATGTCTAACTATTTAATCATTTGGTGAATGTAGCCACACCCTGGTCCATTAGTGCACGCATCTAAGGTTGATGTTCAACCTATGTCTCCTCTTACTACTGAAGAGTCTTGGCCTAATCCCCTAGAAATGGTTTTTTCGATGAGATGTTCATTTTTTACATAATTGATTAGTACTTTCTCATTCATGTACATGTTGATAATTCTTGAGATAATTGACATATTTTTTTTAATTCGCAGAGAAGCATGGCAGAGAGGCTCACTACAAGGTCGAGGACAGTAGAGGCACCTACACCCTCGACACCACAGGCACCTATACCCCCGACGGATGCAGTGAGTCTTTGTTTTATTTAAAATTGAGTCATATTTTAAATTTTCAAACTTTGTTATTGATGGACAATACTAGTTCAGTTACCTGATCAAGAAATATTGTCATTGATTTGCAGTCACCAAAGATGCACAGTGGTTGTAGACAGAGCCGACGAGCATCAGGTTCAGGGAAAAACAAGAGAAAGTTAGATTTTTGATGTGTTAGTCAAGGACAAATATGTAATTTTATGTACAATCCGGAGTTAGAGTATAGGGGCGCGGTCCAGGATAGATGTACTTTTTTTTGCACATGTACATCAAATATGTTTTTGATACATGTACATTGATAGGCCATAGATAGGCCTTCTATTTTTGTATTATAACTTTCATGATATAAAAAATATTTCATATCAAGGCTCTTGAGATATTCATGGTTCAGTCTTTTAAGTGTGATTATACATGTGTGGCGAAGAATGTTTCTATGTGTAATGTTCCCAATTTTTTATAGATTTTACGATTGCATGGAGATATCAGTTATAAATTTGAGAACAATGCACAATTACAATAAATTACGTAATGAAAAAATTGTACATTTTAATTATTTTTACCACGATCCAATTGCATAAACAATGTTATATTAACAATGTCAAATTGTATTCAAAAAGATGGAACATAGGTCTAATACACATTTAAGCACCCAGCACAGCTAAGCAACTGATCCAACTTGGTGGAATACAAAAGCACCTTACCCACATAACAACCTAACAAATGTTTAAAGGATGCACGAAGTTGACACACTTAAGTGATGCACCAGTGTGGTCTACATAAATAAAATTATTGTTTGCCATGATGTCTTTCGTCTAACGAATACATGGGATACACATCAAACCTAAAAGTATCTGAGTATTATAAGGTTGATTCAAAATAAGGGTTATGACTATATCCTGCACATTATGTATGTCTTGCACATTATTTTATCATTTTGTTAATGTACATGGCATTTGATGAATGGCCTTGAGTAACAACTTTGAAAGAGATGAAAGTTATGTGTGATTAATGTACATGGAATTTTCGAAGCATTCGTAGCATGAAGATATATATATTTTCTAATAATGGCATAATAGAATGGCCACTTGTTTCTAAACATAAACATGTTCCATTACATGATTACTGTGGTAATGGCATTGTATCCTCTTGCATTTCATCATACAAATTCTCACATCTCTTGTATGAGGGGAAGATCTACAATTTCCTTGAAGCTGACCTTTATGTGCAAAAATTTCACATTTAGTTACTGAGCAAAACCCTAGTTTCCAAAATGGACAAAAAAAAATGATCCCTTGTCCATGGACCCAGAGTAGAGGGACACTCTAGCACTATCATGATGTACTAAATCCAACGGAGCTGATAGTTCATTGATCCGAGCAACGGTCATTAATCTATGGAACGTTGAATCCCACCTCCTACAGGCTTTTAGGGACACCTGTTGAATCCCTAACTGGAGCATAGAGTGGAAACCATGCATCAAAAAGGGATTTTAGTGGGTCATGCAAGCGTGTTTAGGCAGGTTCCATGTGGGAACGCTAGCCACATGTTCATGGTCAAGGAATTTGCAAAGCCGACCCATATGTGCAGAAATTGGACATTCACTTACTCAACAAAACCCTAGTTTCCAAAATTGACTAAAATAATGGTCTCTTCTCCATGGAAGAATATTAGAGGGCCACCCTAGCACTATCTCAATGTCTGAAATCCAACGAAGATGATGGTTTGTCGATCAAAGCAACGGTCATGATTCTATGGCACATTGAATCCCACCTACTGTAGACTTTCAAGGACACCTGTTGAATCCCTACCCGGGGCATAGAATGGAAACCATGCATCAAAAAGGACTTTCGGTGGTTCGTGAAAGCTTGTTTAGGCATTTATTATGTGCGAACACTAGCCACACCTTCATGGTCAAGCAATATGTGAATTTGACCCCTATGTGCAAAAATTTCACATTCACTTACTGAGAAAAACCCTAGTTTCCAAAATTGACCAAACTAATGGCATCTTCTCCATGGAAGTAGATTAGAGGGCCACCCTAGAATTATCTCGATGTCTGGAATCCAACGGAGCTGACAATTTTTCGATCCTAGCAACTGTCATGATTCTATGGCATGTTGAATCCCACCTCCTGCAGACTTTCAAGGACACCTGTTGAATCCCTACATGGGGCATAGAATGGAAACCGTGCATCAAAAAGGACTTTCAGTGGTTCATGCAAGATTATTTAGGCATGTATTATGTGCAAACACTAGCCAAACCTTCACGGTCGAGCAATATGCGAATTTGACCCCTATGTGCAAAAATTTCACATTCACTTACTCAGCAAAACCATAGTTTCCAAAATTGACCAAAATAATGGTCTCTTCTCCATGGAACTAGATTATAGGGCCACCCTATCACTATCTCGATGTCCAGAATCCAACGGAGCTGACGGTTCATTGATTCGAGCAACGGTCATGATTCTGTGGCACGTTGAATCCCACCTCCTACAGGCTTTCAGGGACACCTGTTGAATCCCTACCCGGGGCATAGAATGGAAACCATGCATAAAAAAGGGCTTTCGGTGGGTCATGCAAGTGTGTTCAAGAATGTGTTATGTGGGAATGCTAGCCACACCTTCACGGTCGAGCAATATGCGAATTTGACCCCCATGTGCAAAAATTTCACATTCACTTACTGAGCAAAACCCTAGTTTCCAAAATTGACCAAAATAATGGTCTCTTCTCCATGGAACCATATTAGAGGGCCACCCTAGCACTGTCCCAATGTCTTGAATCCAACGAAGCTGACGGTTCATCGATCCGAGCAACAGTCATGATTCTGTGGCACGTTGAATCCCACCTCCTACAGGCTTTCAGGGACACCTGTTGAATCCCTACCCGGGGCATAGAATGGAAACCATGCATAAAAAAGGGCTTTCGGTGGGTCATGCAAGTGTGTTCAAGAATGTGTTATGTGGGAATGCTAGCCACACCTTCACGGTCGAGCAATATGCGAATTTGACCCCCATGTGCAAAAATTTCACATTCACTTACTGAGCAAAACCCTAGTTTCCAAAATTGACCAAAATAATGGTCTCTTCTCCAAGGAACCATATTAGAGGGCCACCCTAGCACTGTCTTGATGTCTGGAATCCAACGGAGCTGACGGTTCATTGATCTGAGCAATGGTCATGATTCTGTGGCACGTTGAATCCCACCTCCTACAGGCTTTTAGGGACACCTGTTGAATCCCTACCCGAGGCATAGAATGGAAACCGTGCATAAAAAAAGGCTTTCGGTGGGTCATGCAAGCGTGTTTAGGAATGTGTTGTGTGAGAATTCTAGCCACACCTTCACAGTCGATCAATATGTGAATTTGACCCACATGTGCAAAAATTTCACATTCACTTACTCAGCAAAACCCTAGTTTCCAAAATTGACCAAAATAATGGTCTATTCTCCATGGAACTAGATTAGAGGGCCACCCTAGCACTATCCTGATGTCCTGAATCCAACAAATCCAACGGTTCATTGATCCAAGCAATGGTCCTGATTCTGTGGCATGTTGAATCCCACCTCCTAGAGGCTTTTAGGGACACCTATTGAATCCCTACCTGGGGCATAGAATGGAAACTGTGCATAAAAAATGGCTTCCAGTGGTTCGTTCAGGTGTGCTTAGGCATGTGTTATGTGGGAATTCTAGCCACACCTTCACGGTCGAGCAATATGCGAATTTGACCCCCATGTGCAAAAATTTCACATTCACTTACTGAGTAAAACCCTAGTTTCCAAAATTGACCAAAATAATGGTCTCTTCTCCATGGAACCATATTAGAGGGCCACCCTAGCACTACCCCGATGTCTTGAATCCAACAGATCTGACGGTTCGTCAATCTGAGCAACGTTCATGATTATGTGGCACGTTGAATCCCACCTCCTATAGGCTTTCAAGGACACCTGTTGAATCCCTACCCGGGGCATAGAATGGAAACCGTGCATAAAAAAGGGCTTCCAGTGGGTCATGCAAGCGTTTTTAGGCATGTGTTATGTGGGAACACTAGCCACACCTTCACGGTCGAGCAATATGCGAATTTGACCCCCATGTGCAAAAATTTCACATTCACTTACTGAGCAAAACCCTAGTTTCCAAAATTGACCAAAATAATGGTCTCTTCTCCATGGAACCAGATTAGAGAGCCACCCTACCACTATCCCAATGTCTTGAATCCAACGGAGCCAACGGTTCATCGATCCAAGCAACGGTCATGATTCTATTGCATGTTGAATCTCACCTCCTACAAGCTTTCAGGGACACTTGTTGAATCTCTACCCGGGGCATAGAATGGAAACCGTGCATAAAAAAGGGCTTTCGGTGGTTCGTGCAAGCGTGTTTAGGCACCTGTTATGTGGGAATGCTAGCCACACCTTCATGGTCGAGCAATATGCGAATTTGACCCCCATGTGCAAAATATTCACATTCACTTACTGAGCAAAACCCTAGTTTCCAAAATTGACCAAAATAATGGTCTGTTCTCCATGGAACTAGATTAGAGGTCCACCCTAGTACTATCTTGATGTCATGAATGCAATGGAGATGACAGTTCATCGATCGGAGCAACGGTAATGATTCTGTGGCACGTTGAATCCCACCTCCTACAGCCTTTCAGGGACATCTATTGAATCCCTACCCGAGGCATAGAATGGAAACCGTGCATGAAAAAACTATTATATTTAAAGGCTTCAATGATCTCACTACATGCACACTAAAGTCAACTTCCTGAATGAACATGATTTGAAGCATAAGTCCACCAGATTTGAAAAAGTTGAGTTGGACATTAGATTGATTCTGAATTGAGTTGTGACAGTAAGATAAGATTAGGGTTTCCTAGGTAGGGTTATGGTTATGGGACATGCATGTTAAACAATAAACCCTAGTTAGGGATAGGGTTTTCCAAGTTTGGCCTTCGTTGGCATGAAATGCATTGTCCAGCTTTTGCCCAAATCTCTTATTATATTTTAAGTAGAAATTAAACTTTTAAATAAATAAAAAATGAGATGAAATTCCAACACTACTAGGCACTACCCCTTTGGCAATGGACATGCAGGTATAAGAGGTGAGTTGTCAAGAAGGAAATTATACAAGCCTTAAGACATAAGTTTATCATTTCAGCATCTTGTTTCCATCATCCTAGTTGTATATATCGGCTGAAAACATTGACAATATTACCTACTTGAAAAATTAGGGTTTTAGTCCTGTAAGAGAGCCTACAAAGAACTTTGATAGGTATGACCTACAGAGGTACATGTATGTATTCTAATGTTATGTATATCATGTGAATGAGATCTTGAAATTTTCATATGATTGATATATATGGTTTTTTGATCATACGTAAAATTTGGCATGTTCATTAACTTGACATACAAGATAATTTTTGGCATATTTATAAACAACATTATGGAAAATTTCGCATATCAAGAACAAAAATTGACATATTCATAAGAAACATACATAGGAAAATTAAAATTATGATACATACCTCATCATTCTAGATCCCACCTAATATCATACAACCAAGGCCTCCGGATCATCTCTTATAATGATGGTCTCCATTAGTCTCTCGTGCTATGTATTCGGTAAGAAGTAGCGTAGAAGAACAACAAATTGACATATTCATAAGAAACATACATGGGAAAATTAAAATTATGATACATACCTCATCATGCTAGATCCCACCTAATATCATACAACCAAGGCCTCCGGATCATCTCTTATAATGATGGTCTCCATTAGTCCCTCGTGCTATGTATCCGGTAAGAAGTAGCGTACAAGAACAAAAAATTGACATATTCATAAGAAAAATACATGGGAAAATTAAAATGATGATACATACCTCATCATGCTAGATCCCACCTAATACCATACAACCAAGGCCTCCGGATCATCTCTTATAATGATGGTCTCCATTAGTCTCTCGTGCTATGTATCCGGTAAGAAGTAGCGTACAAGAACACAAAATTGACATATTCATAAGAAACATACATGGGAAAATTAAAATTATGATACATACCTCATCATGCTAGATCCCACCTAATACCATACAACCAAGGCCTCCGGATCATCTCGTATAATGATGGTCTCCATTAGTCTCTCGTGCTATGTATCCGATAAGAAGTAGCATACAAGAACACAAAATTGACATATTCATAAGAAACATACATGGAAAAATTAAAATTAAGATACATAACTCATCATGCTAGATCCCACCTATTATCATACAACCAAGCCCTCCAGATAATCTCTTATAATGATGGTCTCCATTAGTCTCTCGTGCTCTGTATCTGGTAAGAAGTAGCACAACTTCGATGAATTCGAACTAGGCAGTGTTCGTACCTGGAGGTTTGTACCAATGATTAAGTTGGTAAAGTGATACACACTTGCACCTAGTTTGTAATCCCTGTAAACATATCCACCCTTCTTTTTTGCATTGTTTTCATGTGTAATATATTCACCTTTAACAACCATAGACCCGATGGGGAAGTGGTTGTTTTCATCATCAGTCATGGGCATAATGAGGGTTTTCTTTCCCTCTATACAATGTGCCAACCGGTAATCACCACCCCGTTCACTATCTTTTGAGGCAACCACTGCGTATATGTGTCCGGCATAGTATGATTGTAGATATATGAGAAAATATTTTTCGTGTGATACAAAGCCATTAATGTTAAGGAAATGCATCATACCAGGTTGTACAAGGTCTGATACATGATCAAAATCTATAGAAATAGACGATTGGTCTTCTTCCAATGGAGTTAACTCAACAACTGCACGCTGATCAAGTGGAAGTGATATGCGATCCCATTCATCAATCCAATCCAATTATTCACACACATCCCAGTCACCATCACAACAAGGCGGGAAAAAACAAGATAGTTTTCTGGTTCAAATTTCAAATACTGGGTTATCAGAGCTTTGAACTGAATGAAAACCACGAGTCCTAGGAACAGTCTTACATTCCCATGCATGTGAACGATCTATGTCTACCGCCTCCCAAAAAAATCTATCCACATATCTCTTTCTTGTGGATTCTACTCGCATAGCTGATTCCTCTCCCATTACTGACGTGCACCACCTGACTATAGATTGAACATTTCGAATAGTAGATATTGTAGATAATTTCAATTCCTCTCTTCATAGGGTTGTTTTGACACATGCTCCGGCTCCATGATTCTCTCCTTTACCATGCCTAGTCTCAAAATAGTTCCACATATGTGGAACTTTGTGGTTTTTATGCAATGAACACAACCATTGAAATATGCGTGCATTTTTGAACTGACCAGCACATCCATCAGACCAAATATAGTGTCGATCCATCTGTATGTTCCTACCCTTGAAATGATCATAGAACATGATGAAACAATGATGTACATAGTGGAAGTCATGGCACCTATCATCACTTATGTAGAAGTGATATTCCTTTAGAATTTCTCTTTGCTCTTCACTGCTATTTGGGCCATGCCTATATGTGATATGCACCATCAAGGAAACCTGCTCAGAGTGATAATACTGACTTTGGATCTCATTTTGAGGTTGTAGAGTGTATTTCTCGGCAAAATCAACAACTGAAAGTATAGTACCACGAGGAAATGTATCTCTGCATATTCTAAACCTCTCTTCCTGCCCTCGTGCCAAGTGGACATGCTGAACATATTGACGTGTCTTTTCAATAAATTCCTTGACGAAGACACTAACTTGTACCTATTGACACAAAATGATCTCAATATCAGTTTTTTTTGTAAGTAAGGAATGAAATGCAACTGTTCAAACATAAATTTATAGATAAATGCATGTACCTGAGATGTCACCAATTGTATTTTTTTGCTTTATTTCCCTGGGACTATTTCATAGCTGATATATTTGAAACTTTTCATGTCTATAACCATATTCCCAAATTCATTGTCTCCAGTCTCGTGCATACATTGGCTCAATAATGCCATTCCAGCACAGTTGGAGCAAGTTCCATCCAAACAGGATTTTGCATAGTAAGTTTGCCCCTCAGGCCTATTGCACATGATACTATGAATGAATTCTCTTGAGGAGGTCGGTGGTATTGTCAAGGAGCAATCCTGCACATGGTTAGTATGCAACACACGACGAATGTACAAAAATGTTTCATAGTAATATTCTCATTCTACATGGTATCTACAACAACAAGTGTTACGAAGAGTATTTATTCTAACATACCAGGGCTTACATTTCTCAAAAGATCTTTGCCCCAAATTCAATTGTCTATGTTCATTCCAAAATTTCTCGTATAGTTTTGTCTGTGTTACATCAAGAAGATGCTTAATATGTGGTTCATGGTCCTTTGAACCCCTTCTCAGTTTTATTACATCCTTCCAGTTTGAAGGAGGCCTTTTGTGATCATGCCAAAAACTATGCACTAGTCCCTTTATTGCATTAACTAGCTTCATGTCACGACGTGGAAACCGACCAATAAAGGCCCAAAAATCTGTCTGGGCAGTTGTGTCAAGATGTTCTCTTCTAATAGAATACCTACAGAGGGTTTTTACATTCAAATTAACTAGTTTAGATTTAGGCTTGAGAAAACAAAGGACCCTAGTGTTCTTATTTACAATTGCTTGTGACAACACACGACGAGCCGCATTGGGGTCCTTTGACTATGTGTTCTTACCAATTTTACCAAAGGCATCTACTAAGCTTTTAACTATATGAGAACTTGGTCTAGAAGGCCTTTCCTTTTTTATCCCTAACGATTTCCTAACAATACTCATGCCCCTAGATTTTAACAATGATAAAAAATAATCTACATTTATCTCCATCACATTTAGAAACAAAATATTTATTTAGTATCTGTTGAGTTTGATAAGCAATACTACTTTTAGATAGCGTACCTTCAATGGAATTGAGAAGTCCTCCATCAACTTGTATACGCTTCAGAGTTATTCGACATGTTCTTTCTAATGGAGGTAAGGGGGTTGGATTTCTATCATCTAGTGCATCAACAATACGCTCTGGCGTTTCAGTAGCAACTTGTTGTCCTTCATTCTCTTCCTGGTAGTTGGATGGTGGAAGTCCAACATCCTCATCGTTGGTCCGGATAATATTTTCTTCTTCAACAGTAGGCTCCATGTCCAACACCTCTTCAATAGTAGGCTCCATGTACAACACCTCTTCATGAGCTTCGTCTTGAGATGGTAACTTATCACTTTGACTTGATGTGGGATTTGAAACATCCCCTGATGAGCACCTACGTTTTGCTTCTTGAATACTTCCATGGGGTGCTTCTTCAACAACTATTGTGGAAATTGAAGGTCCCTCTAGTGAATGCTTCTTTTTTTCTTGTGCTGGATTAATAGGATGAACCGTCGTATCCTCTATAATTGGATTTGGATTAGTTTCCAAAGAAAGCCTCCAATTCATCATGTCTATTCTTTTCTTTTCTTTCTCTTCTTCGATGACTTCTTGAGGTCTCTTCTTCCTTGCCGGTTTTCTTCCTCGGTTACGTACATTCCCCATCACCACAATGATCAATGTCAATATAGTTTGTTTTTGTTGCTCCTCAATTACAAGCTTTGAAACCTTTAACTTGCTTTATAACTATTGATCCTTCAAGGTGCTTCAATATTCCTTCTCAATTGTTCATATTTCCCATCAAAACAATAATGAATGGAAAAAATTACCTTTGGTTCTCTTGAATAATAAGCAAATGAAAGTTAAATCATAAATTGTTCCTCAAGCTGATTTTCTTGTACAATTGTGTATATCCACCATCACCATGAAATGATATTGAAGCTTGATATCTTATCATGTGTGCTCCTCAACCATGAAAGATATCCTCAATGTTGCACCTACATAACAAAAAGAATGATGGAGAATGTGTAAATTGTGAGTATTTTCACAGGCGGGTTCGTGCTCCTGAAAAAAACGCGCGGTAATCAGATAAATTCATAAAAACAGAGTGAAGTTGCTCTTGAACAAAAACAATTCACTGTTTTTATAGTCCCAAAATGCGCACGCGTTATATAGAGTAAAAACACGTACGTGATTTGTATAAGTATAACGCACATGCGACATGGTTAAACACAATTAATAGAGTGGGTGCACGGCTAGGGCAACGAATAGGATCATAACTTCCCAAATATTTTCTATGGCTAGCAACAAAACAAATGTTTTTAGTGTTCCCTTCTTTTCATGCATATAAATGTTTCTCTCTATAGCCCCAATAATCCCTACATATCCCTATCTCTTTCTAAATATACCTCCCTCATTCTCTCTGCATCCCTCCCTATATGTTCCTTTTTCTGAGGAAGGTGATGTTGATGTTCATGATGTTGATGGTGATGATGATGTTGATGTTGATGATGATGATGGTGATGATGATGTTGATGTTGATGATGACGATGATGATGAATAGGATG